>PVKV010002095.1:0-179999 GCA_004027835.1 Alouatta palliata | reverse complement strand
TCACCGCAACCTCTGCCTCCTGGGTTCAAGCAATTCTCCTGCCTCAGCCTCCTGAGTAGCTGGGACTACAGGCACGTGCCACCAATGCCCAGCTAATTTTTGTATTTTTAGTAGAGACGGGGTTTCACCATGTTGACCAGGATGGTCTCGATCTCTTGACCTCGTGATTCACTCGCCTCGGCCTCCCAAAGTGCTGGGATTACAGGCGTGAGCCACCGCGCTCGGCCTATTGTGACTTTTATAGGAACTTGAATATCCTTATTGGTAGAATCAATGTTAATAAAATCTGATTTATTACCATTAAAAAAAAAAAGAAAATGCAATTTAAAATCACAAATAAAATGTTAATATTCACTAATCAGAATGACTAAAATTAAATAGCCCGGAATTATCAAGTGCTGTTAAATTTATGGAAAAAATCAACAATATTCTACAATTATAATGGGATGCAAATTGGTGCAAACATTTTGGATAAATGTTGGCAATTAGCTATTTAAGTTGAGCTTATGTAAATTCTAACATCTATTATATCTCTTCCTTAATATTTATTCAACAAACTTTGGGACCTCAAAGATGTACAAAAGAGGTCATAACAATAATATTCAACATATTTCCAAATTGAAATTACCCAATTCAGTACAATAAAGTTGAAAATCCATTTGATTAAGTCCTACAATGGAACACTATATAGGAATGAAAATGTATTAACTACAGCTACATGCAACAGGAAAAAATAATCCCAAAATGTATTATTAAGCAGCAAAAGCAAGGTATAAAAAATTACGCTGTATGATTTTACTTACATCAAAGTTAAACAAAACTATAACATACAGTTAAAAATCAAAAGAGTATTTATCTTTGGCAGCAGGATGGGGAGTAATAAGTTGGAGCCTGACTTAGTGAGAATTCTGGGTAATTGGTA
The DNA here is from genome assembly GCA_004027835.1 of Alouatta palliata. NCBI lineage: Eukaryota > Metazoa > Chordata > Mammalia > Primates > Atelidae > Alouatta > Alouatta palliata. The sequence goes on along the minus strand of PVKV010002095.1, from coordinate 179,077 downwards.
TTATTTCATTTATTCATATAGAGAGTAGACATCTCGGTATGTTCACTATGTGATAATTCATTTATCTAGACCTCATAATGTATGAACTTTTTAGATTGAGTATTCTAAGTTAATAAAACAGTTTTAAAAATCTGGAGATGCATGCTTGTATTTCACTGTCTTATAACACTGAAAAATTGGAAACAGTAAATGCTTGTTAATAGAGGTTTTGCAAGATAAATAGGGAATTTCAGTACAACAAGGTACCAAACAAATTATCACATGATATATTCAAGGCATAATTAATAATATAAAAAAATAAATGAAGAGGAACATTTTAAAACAGTGCTTATAATATATACCCATATATATAAGTACATTCGCACATTTCCTAATTAATATTCTCCCTATCATCACCAATTTAGTTCAAATTTATTTCTATCTAAAATATATCTTAAATTTACTTACACATGTACATATATATATAGTTCAATGTTATTCGTGTCATGCCATGAGTGCTGACATGCACTATTAACTAAAGAGAATCAGCCTAGTACTTTCTACTGTACGTTCTCATTCATTGAATGACATTAACTCTGCATACTGTAATTGCTCTTAGCTAGTGAATAATACTCTAGAGCGCTCTCTTGATTTCACCATGACATGTATCTTATGTCTTTCATTTCTCTATTAACTCTCTTTCTGCCTTAGCTTTTATTTGGTGGAATATTCTGAACTCATAGTGCCTCACAAAATATTGAGACTTGATCATTTTTTATCTCCTCCAAGAAACAAAAGAATATTAGAAATGTAAAAGATCGTTTAACATAGCCCAATGCTTCTTCTAAAAAAATGGTTACATAAACAGATAAAAGTTCAGCAGAAAATGTTGAATTGTTGAAAGTACAACACAATTCTGAAAAACACTTATAAACATCAGTACTGCCTGGAAGAATTGAATCTCAACTGTGTCACCCTGACTGAAAAATGTGGAGGGAATTACCTTGTGTCTTATCGGAAGCCATCTCAATGGGAAGTAGGATAAAACAATATTGTTCAGGAAATAATCGTATTTCTAACAACAAATGGTCCAACATAAATGGCATATAATTGAAATATACATATCAACAAATATACATATTAAAGGAGATTATCTCAAGCTAATGAAATTATAGTTGATCATATTTATTGCTGTATTTTATATATTAACTGCACCCAAAACCTGGTGACATTATTGAAATTAACAAACAAAACATCAGTTTTTTTCCCCAGTTTTTCCCACCATTGCAATGATATTTTCTACATTTAGTTAAATATTAAAAGTAGAATTGTGATTTTGAAACCTACCTTTTGAATTGGGTTTTCACAGTGTAACTTCAACACCACTATTTGTTAAAAAGAACTGTACATTTAAAATATTTACTTAAACTCAATTCTGAGTCACAACTAAAATCTACTATTTTATCATAAATATAATTTACATATATATTCCATATTCTTCTCTGCATTGACATTATAATTTTTAAAATGTATTACCATACTTGAAAGTTTATTTGTTCAAGTGCACTCTATCTTATTACTCTATAATGTCATTCAGAGTGCTATTTCAGGGTGCTAAATAAAATTTCATTATTGATTAGAATACATATTTAAAGGTCAACTTTAGCTAAGCATTTCAAGTCTTGATTACATTATGCTTGTTAAAGTTTCTGCACACCTTTGAAATTCATAGTAATTATATTTAAACAATATTTTGGCAGGAAAAAGTATGGTTATATTGCAGACTGTGACATTATTCAGTTAAAATAGGCATTTCTAAACTCATGGCATTTAAAGGTTCCCATACATTTTAAAAGAGAACAAAAGTTAATCTTATGTTGGTTTTACCAGAATTAAGTGTTTTATATGTCTTATTTTCTTTACTGATAAAGATATATGTAACTTTAATATATTTATATAATTATGAAACCTTTCTGACATTGAAATTTTTGAAAACTAAAATATAGTTTAGATGTTTGTTCTTTATTTAAGACTTAGAAAGCATTCATTTTATCATCTTTATTTTCCAGAAAGAGACAGGTTCTCAATTATATTATTTTTGTAATTTATTGCTTTCTAAACTTACTAAAATTATTCTCATAAAGATGACTTATTGCTGATGACTTGGCTTTAGTCACTTTTAAAATATGATATTGTTATGTAATGTTTTCCAAAGTAATATAGCTGATTAGATTTTATCTTATATGTAGACAACATTAATTTGTAAATAGAAATTTATATTCATAACACTGTATTCAAATAGCACATTTTAAAATATTTCTAATACATAGTATAATATTAAATAGCATAAGTATTCTTACAGATTGCTCAGTACTTACGTTATATGACTCCATGAACGATTTTATATAGCCTGATTCCTGATTCAAAAGACATAATCAGGTGTTTATTGATAAGCAACTGTCCTGAGTATTCCATCAATCTCTGATAATAATACTGAAGAATTACATGGTTAATTTTTTCATGTGTCTGAATGTTTATTTCATGGTGTAAAGGTTCTATACTGGACTGCAACTATTTATTTTTCAATTTGTTTTGAGATTAATCATTGTGCTAGTATTATTTTAATAACAACATATAATTAGTTCTACTAAATTATTTTACATACATCATACACTAATTGCAATCTGTGACATGAATTGTTTTTTGAATTACTAATTTAATCCATACACAGCATTATCAAAAGACATGGCAATATTACATATTAAGAAATAATTTCAGCATTTCTCTAAATTCAAAGTCTTTTGAGAGAGGAAGAAATCCAGAATGCAGTGCACACAATGGTTGAATTCAGTTTTACATGTCTTAAATCATCTCTAGTATCTGCCTGTGAAAAGAAATGAAATTAATAAAACCCCAGGAGACAGATGTCCCTAATAAAATAATCAAATAAATTATATTCAGAAAGATTGGTGGATCACCTTTTTTAGAACATGCCAAGGAATAAAGCAACAGGAATACAGTTTTCATTAATCAGTGATACTTTTATCATGTTCAAATAGCAGTCCCTCCTGGAAGTCAAAACTTGAACTAGAGTGTTTCTTAAATTGTTAAAAGATTGTGTAATTATTGCTTTTCTATCAACTATTTATGACTTGGTTTGAGGACTAAAGACCAAAGTTATCTCTATTCCAAAGATGTGATTTCTAGTCTCTGTGTACAGCATTCTAACTCAGATGATACATCCTCCAAAAAAGTTCACTGTAAATTTCTTTACAGTGGACTTCATATTATTCTCTTTAGATTTTCTCCATTTGTACATAATGAAATATCAAAATATTGTCAAAGCAATGAATATGATTCATGGAAAAGAGAATCAATAGACTTACTGATAGAATATTTTAACGACTGGTTTAAATACAAACTTCACATGAAAATATTTTTGTCAAGAGTTATGGGGTCATGAATATACAAGGTAGTATTACCAGGAACAGTAATCAGGTAATATATTCCTTTAGAATACATAAACTTCTATGGAGACTTTAGGCCTAAATATCACTACTGACCTAACACATGCTTTTACAAATATAAAATAAAATCACTATAATTTAATGAATTAGTTAAGTTTTCAAAAATACTGCTTAACTGGAAAAATAATGTAAGAGATCATATTAGTTCTTAACTCATATGTTCTTTATTAAGTTTAAATCTGTAGATATATGTAAAATACTATAAGGCCTGGCATGTAACAAATACCGTATGCCCTGCATTTAGTTATTTCTCTTATTCATTAGAATATAAACTTCAAAGAGTCAGAAGTTTTGTCTTTCACTTAAAGGCTATATCCTTAGTATTCAGAGAAACACCTGGTGCAAAGTTTTTGTAGAGTAAATACTTTGCGATGGAACAACTGAAAAGCATAGTCAATTTCAGCAGAGGCTGTGGAAGCCTTTTGGATTCTTCCTCCCAAACTGTACAGCTCATTGGCCCAGCTGCTGAGAGTGTTGGTGGTTAAATGCTTTCAGGAATTTCCTCTGGCAGAAAAAAAATTGCCTCCACTGTTGATATATATGGACTGGAAGCAGGGAAATGGCAAAAGAGGGTAGTCTCTGGTGAAGTCTCACCCTTACGTCTGTACCCCGTGGCCCAAAGTGAGAACGTGTATTCCTGTTTTCCTGCTCAAACGTTGCCTTTCTAAAAACCACCCTGGCCTGCCCTTTCCCCCATCCTGTACCCATAAAAACCCCAGGTTCCACTGGCAGTGGAGTAGCAGAGGAGGTAAAAGAAGGAGCTTGACACACGGACGAGAAGCAGTTTGACTTCAGAGGGATGGCTTGATGGCGGGGGACCACCTTTCTGCTACATCCTTTCCAGTTCTCCATCCCAGTGACAGTCACGTTCATTGGCAATAAAATCCCCTGCATTTACCATCCTCAATTTGTTTGTGCAACTTGATTCTTCCTGAATGTGCAGCGAGAGCTCAGGATACAGAGGGTTGTCACACTGCGCTTTTATCAAACCTTCTGCGGATGGCAAAGATAAAAGAGCGCACTGTAACACATGCCCTCTGAGGCTCTGGGGGTCGCGAGTACCACCTTAGATACTGCTCTGGGGCTGCACAGAGTTCTGTTCCTGCCAGAACTCTCAGTAGAACTGTAAGATTTGCTACTGCTTTTGTTGGAACTGCACTTTGTTTTGATTTCTCATTTTGCCCAATCTAATTTCTTCCACACCATTTTAATGGCATTAATCCCTAAAACGTTCCCAGATAGTCTTCCTGCACTCAGGTCTCCATGTTGGAGTCTGTTTCCTGGAGAACCAATGGAAACCAGAAGTTTTAAAAAGTGTACCCTCACAAATGTACACTTCCATTTGCTTGATAATTAATATTTATAATTAATATAATTAATATATGTGTAGCATCTATATACAATATATATGTTCATGTGTGTGATTTTGTTAAAATCTAATGCAACCTTAATTATTTGGTATTATAAATATTTAAAAAGATGTTATGAGAGAAAAAATAAAAATCTAAGAAGGCTTGAAACTATTATCTATTATTCATTGATTCCAAATAGCAGTCAAATAGTTAAAATGAGATAGATTAAGACTAGCAAGTGGTCCTTCTTCCTTATTCCAAGGAAATCATTTTAAAGAATATATATCTAAATTCAAATCTAGCAATATATTAAAAGAATTAAGTATAAAATCAAATATAGTATATTGAATGAATAACAAGCTCATGTAGCTAAGGAAGTCAAATTATGTGATTGTATCATATCAACAGGCCAAAAGAAGAATATCACGTTGTCAGTTTGACAATAATTTCTTAAATATCAATATCTGTTACAGATAAAAAAGTAAATATTGATTACCTGTGCACAGAAATCTACTTTTATATACATTAAAGAATATCTATTTTAATTCAAATTCTAACATCAAATCTATGAAGAAAAAATTAGAATTTTCAAAAGTCAGGAATGAGATAAATTTACTATATATTTTATTATGTAACCTTGTTTTAGAAATGATTTCATATACTTTTAATAAAGAAATAAAACATACATTTTGAAAGAAAATAAAAGCACCATTTGCAGTTGATATAATCATTTAATTGAAATACCTAAGACAACAAACTGAAATCTAGTTACTAACTCTAGTACGGTGACTAGAAAAAGACAGTTTATTAGTTGCTGTCACTCAGTTGGAAAATAATATCAGAAAAAAAATTCTATTCTATATCATCTAACAAAATAAATTTGAGAAAGAGTAGTTGTTTAGATAAAGATGCAAAAAAAGAAAAAGGAAATATAATGTAATTATATATTTGAATGTGGTTGTTAAGAGCAGACATTTTGCAATTTGATTTCCTTGGCTTATTTGCTGGGATCCATAGAGTAAGTCATTTAAGTTTTTGAAACCTCATTTATTCATCAATAAAATTAGTAACATTAAATTGTATCTTGTACATAGTTATCTGAGTATATTCTGGCCAATACTAAATAATAGAAACAATTACTTGAAACACTTAAAATCCATCTCATTATTGTTATATTTGTATAAGCCTTTTTTTCCTTTTCTTCTATGGACAAGGCATCAGAACTATCCAAACCCCTTTATAATTAACATGGATTCACTGAACCTATACACACATTCACTAAAACCACTGTTTTTCATGGCTATGAGGCCTCTGCTAATGGATGCTGAATATATATTTTTTATTCCACAGAAAACATAGAGGTCATAGTAGGAGCACTACACATACTTATATCAATTAATAATGTAGAGTAAATAAATAGTATTATACTATTAAACATTGTTCTAATATCATCAAGAATTTAGAAGGTTTAGTTCTACGTTTTCAGATACTTAGGTATAGGTAGTTGGAAAAAAAAATAGGTTTCTCTAAGCAGTTTTAGGCTCAAGGTAATGCAGCTTTTACTCTTAGCTTATTTACCTGACTTCAAGTGAAGATATAAGTTCAAACAAATGCTTTGCACCTGCACAGAAGAAAAGGCCAAAAGCGAAACCTAAATATCATGACAAAAGGGACAAGGGCTATGTAGGGCAATCCTAACTCCTGGGCTCTCCGTGTTCTACAGAATAGATTAAATGCTTGAAAAGAAAGAATACGTTTTGGCAGAATTGCTAGATCTATATCCCCAGGGCAAAATTGAAGACATAGTTGCATTCAATACAGACATAGATCTTCAGAAAGATATTTTCATAAGCAAGCATTGCAGGCATTCAACTGTGCGTGCCAAGAATATCTCATGAAACAGTGCAGGTCTGGAATGAACATCCTGGAGTATAGAAGAGACTGTTGAAACACTAACTGCTTCAGTGACACCCATAGCAGCAGGAGATGACAACAATGGTAGTATCAGCAGCAAAAAAGGGCTATTTTTTCCATTTATAAATGCAATTCAGCATATGGCTAGCTTAATTAGGACTTTTCTCATTAACTCAAAATAGTCACTCTCTATTGAAGCACCCTCGATAGAAAATCTGCATGAATAACGTTCTATAGGTTTGCAAAAAGACCATTTAATAAGTTGGAAACCAAGAAGTCAGCTATGAGCATCTGTGCAACATTTGCTTATTTTTACCATATTTAGTCGCTTTCTGCTGTGTACCAAAAGAACTTGAACCACATTCAAAACTCCCATTGATAAGAATGGTTCATTTAATGCCACCTTGGTAGAATCTGCCTGTAGTTAGAAGTTAAAGCACCATTAAAACACAAGAAAATATTAGCAGAGCTGTATGCAAAGAAAGTATATATTTGTATGTTGCCATTATGTTAATGTTGGATGTGAAACATGAAAAATAAATTTGGAATTTTCCGAGGATATAATTTAATGCTGCCAGAGAGTGTGCCCTTTCTCTCCTCACAGACAAATACAATGAAAGTGAGTATGTGATTAGCATTTGAACTTCTTATGGTACAGATGCATGTTATAATGTCAGGATAATTTTTAGGATAGGGCATTCTATTGTGTTTCTCTGTGCATCTCAAATTTAGAATTTGGAATGAAGAAGGGATAGAAGGATTATTAAAGAGCAAATTTTTATAATTACAATAATCTTCATAAACTTGTCCAAAGAAACAGAAAAGGAGATATATTTTCTGGAAATTTGAGGATGCAAATAAATAATTAAGGCAGGAAGTTAAGAACTCTGATTCCAGAGCTAGCAGACCTGGTTTCAAACATCCCTTACTCCACTTTCCCCTTCAACAATTTACTTACCTCCACTGACCTCATTTCACAATCATTCAGGTGCATAAGCTAACATTACCCTGGTTCTTAGGGTGGGTTTGAGTGATAAACCTGACACTACATATAAAGTATTTAACAACATACTTACCAGAGAAGCGAGCTTAATAAATGTGAAATGTTATGGTTAAGAGTACTTAATTTAATGTTTAATTTATTTAGATGTGAGACCCAATTCTCCTTTTTTCATTTGTATGGATAGACCCACAGACTCAGTTTCTGGGTGCCAGCATTTCCCAATCTAATTATCAGAATCAGCTAGCGTACTTGCTAAAAATCCAGGTTCCCAAGACCTCTCTTTGGATATTTCAAGTTGGAATGGAGCAGAGGAAGGAAATCTCTCTGTTTTAGAAACAGCCATGTTGCTGGAAATTAAGCACAATCTAAGCAAACATTTCTTAATGCTTTATAACATAATAGTAATAGCATGGAAATTAAATATAAAGTCATTTTGTTTCTTCATATTTCTTAAATACTTGGGTAAAACCTAAAGACTTCCTCCCTATAACTGTGTCTAAAACATTCTTTAGTTCTCTGAAATGAACTTTTACAGGAGAAACGAATACCTAAAATACTCCACATGGCAAATAGAGAATAGTAAATTGCATTAATTAAGAATAACAACAACAAATATAACCTCAACACAGTACTCATTAAATTACTTTGTAATATTATGAGCAATCTTGAAAAGCAAGTCAATGTTATTGGTTTAGATATGCAGCTTAAGTAAATTTAGGAAAATTTCTACTATTTGAGTTACATAGACATTATAGTCAGATTGCCTTAGACAAATTCTCTTTTACTGTTATATACATCATTACTGTTCATGTCTTATAAGAAAAAAAAGTAATATTATTAAAACAAAACCCAGAATATCTAAGTTCGAAATTAGCAGTTGAAGTTCCTTGTATTAACTTATTGAATTTTCTCAGTGCCTCTGATATTCACCTGCCCGTAGTAAACTTTATTCTAATCATTTGACAGGCTGACCTTTTGTTGATCTTGCCTCCACTGAGGCAATATTCCTTCTCTTTACTCTTTTTTAAGTAAATACAACATAATGGATTTTTCAAATTCCAAACATATCAGAAAAGTTGTCTTAGGTGCTCACCATAGCACAGGTTATATGTAACAAGGGTCTCAATACAACAAAGTTCTCAGTGTACCATAAACAAGTGGCTCTCCAGGTTTTCCCTTTTTTTCCCATTCTGTACTGTCTACCATTATCTTGAAAGAGATACTCTCTTCTAGCTTCTAGGCCTGTTTCACCAAAACTCAACAAATTAGTCATCTTCTCTGAGGGATAATGGGTTCGATTCAGACATTTTCAAAGACAACATAAAAATAATAAAGCCTGGCTTCAGCCTACCTAGGTCTTACTTGAGCATCCCAGCTTCCATTCTAAATATTAGCTCTCAATAAGAAAGTTTATACTAGAAACTATAACTGCTAACTGACCTTTTAGGTGACACTATAATTCTTACAGCTTCACTAGTAGCTAATTCTTTCTCCTGTATGTGTATGTGGATGTGTGTGTGTGAGAGAGAAAGAGAAAGAGAGAGAAAAGGAGACAGAGAAAGAGAAATATACAGAGTTATACCTGACATCTTCATTTTCAAGTTGAGTACTTGAAGATCATTAAGTAAATTACTGCTAAATTACAAAGAAAATTTTAACATAAAAAACCTTCCTTTTGTATTTGAAATGTTGTATCTTTACACCAACATAGAATAAAAATGTTTTTCTTTCCTACTGTATATTAACTGGCCTTCCTGATTGTTGGGAACAATGCTCAGTGGGCTTTGTATATTTCTGCACATCTTGGAACAGAGGCCCAGATTTAATCTTATCCCAAACCATCTATTCAAGCAGGTTTGTGTAGTAGTCTTAGTGCAGAGATAATGTCTTACTCCAAAGCAGAGGGCAGCCATACTTAATCCCATTACAAAATATTTGAGTTTCCTAATTGCAGTTTCTCTTCTATAATACAATTCACTGTGTGTGCATGTATTACCTGATCCTAACACTCCAACTACTGCCATTGCCATGATTAATAAATTATCCTTTATTTCTGACCCCAGAGTCTCATGTCTTTTACTAGCATCCATGAAACTATGGTACACTAACTTGTTGAGTTGTAAGTAGGGTAAAATCTAAAACACTTCACAGTCCTTGACAGATGTAGATAATTACTTTTGTGTAAATTGCCTTATAATTGTCCTGATTATGTGCTCTGGAACATGTCTTGAAGGTCCAGAGTTAATGGGAAGTGGGAAAGAAAAATAAATCTTAGGGCAGCAAAAACTAAAGAGAAAGGCTAAAAGGAAAAGATAATCTGGAAACTACTTAGGGCAAACCTGCATCTTATTTTATTCAAAGCCATCCTTCTGCTCACTGAGAGAAATGCAACCATTTGTTTTTTATCTACCTAGTACCTGGAAGCCCCCTTCCCTCTTTCAGTTGTCCCACCTTTCCAGACCAAACATATGTTCCTATGTCCCACCTTTCGGAACATATGTTCATCTTACATGTGTTAATTGAGCTCTCATGTCTCCCTAAAATGTATAAAAATCAAGCTGTGCTCTGTCCACTTTAGGTACGTGTTGTCAGAACCTCCTGAGGTTGTGTTACAGGTATGCGTCCTCAATCTTGGCAAAATAAACTTTTTAAATTAACTGAGACCTATCTCAGATCTTTGGAGTTCACAGTAATCCTGATATTAATCATGTTATAAAAGAAAATGAAAATGTAAGTTGGCTCAATTCTTTGGTTGTTAAATGCGTATGTACTTTGATTTCCAAAATCAAAGATTTTAAGAGAAGGAAAAAGTAAATTTGGCATGTCAACAAGATCTTTGAAAATATAAGGATATTCCTGCAAATAAGTTTTCATCTGTTTGGCTGTGGTCTGCTTCAAATATAACTGTATCTCCTTTTGATTCTAATTAGATATAATCATTCTCAGGGAAAAAGCTTTGTTTTCTTTCTACTGGGTCACTTTTTTGAGGGGGTGAATCCCAGACAAAGAGAAATTCTGTCACACATGAGACTGCCAAACTGAAGAGCAGTCAACTCAGATTATAAAAGATTTCAAGAACAGAGATTCTGAGTTTAGATAGCAGGGTGTAAAAGAGATATTGAATAGATGATGATTTCCAAAGCTAGTCAGAGAGCTGATCAGATTTAGGACAAAAAGCAGCAACACAGAGTTTATGGCTCAAAGACAAAAGTAGTATGAGATGAAGATCACTAACGGGGAAGAGAAGACCTCAAATTTCAGACACCCAAATGTTACTAGAACAGTCTTCCTTTCATTTTATTTATTCTTCATGAGTCTGTAAAACTTGTGAATATTTTCTTTTTGAATTTTTTATATAATCTATGCTTCTTTCAACCTTAACTTCTACTACACCCTGATGTCCTGCTCTCTTTTCTCTGTGAGCAAACTAATTATTCTATGAACTATGACAAAGTATTTACCTTATTTAAATATAGCTTCAATTAGTGAAGAAGAAACATCCATAATTCCTTTTTTTCATCTCCCAAAATGGTATTTTCACTTGCCATTTATTTGTTGTTGTTGTTGTTTTTCTCTTTTTCTTTGCAGGTACAATCTGGTTAATATATCACACTCTTGGGGTTTTGCTGAGAAAGTTTGTTTTACTTGTTTTTTCTTTTAATTTTTGTAGACAAATAGCAGGTACACGTGTTTACGGGGTACGTGAGATATTTCATACAGGCATAATATGCATAAAATCACATTAAGATAAATGGGGTATTCATCACCTGTAGCATTTATCTTTTCTCTGTGATATGATGTTTACATGTTCTTTCATTTCTGATTTGTTACTAGACTTAGAGGGATAGCAATGGTGAGCTATCCCTGGAGCCCTCTCCCAGCATATTTGTTAAATGACGGTAACATATTGACTGGTAGACTGTTTGCCTAATGCCTCACTTCTGATATTCTTAATCTCTGAATTCTGATGCCTCCTATAAATATGTTATGGTATTGATCACGTTTCTTTTTCTTTAGTTTGGTTCTTTTGATTATTTTTGTCATTATCACAAGAAACGATTTTCATCCAGGAAGAAATGTGATACATTGGGTTGTGACATTTTAGCTTAACAGTACCTGACAGTATTTTCAAAATTAAAATCTATAGACTTGAGGCCGGAAGGAATTAACAATGTAGCTCAATATTATCCTTTATAGAAAGAAAGCCAAAAAGTTGTGTGGCTTGCCAAAACTCTGCAACCTTGCTTTGTGTGCACTCACTTGCAATATTATTTGTTTTATTTTGCAAGGAAAAATAATCACAAACTCTTTATGAAAACATATTGTCTCTTGCACGTAAGATGGAAAATTAAGAGAAGAAAAAAACAGAGCCTAGAATGGAGTCTTGTATATTATCTTTCATATTACTTTAAAATAGTTTTCCAAATATTGTAATTTCTGCAAGAGGTTTAGAAAAAATTAGGCACACAAATGAATCGACTATGTCAAAATATGTCATTAAAGATGAAATCATTGTTGTAGGCAACCGGCTTATACAGTCTGCCAGAGCTCTCTATCCACACTTCTTCTAAAGTCCATGTTCAATAACATTTGATAGATTGGAATTGGCTATTGCGGGAGATTTGCTACTCCAGATAATTAGCAAATGTTATATTATGTCTTTTAAAAATTATTTGTTTTTCCTGCAGACCTAGTTTGCTATGACACAGCTGTTTACATCAATAAAATATAAACATAGAATCATGGGTTATTATTAAATCTTATGTGTAAAACCTTCTATTCAAAATGGTCTTCTTACACAGCTTAAAAATGTCTATTAAGAGAATTATCAAATCATAAGTGTGGATATCAATTAGTGCTGCACACTTCTTATTCTAGCAATTTCTACTCAGATTATTTTTGAATAATAAATATAATAAAAATTAGATGGAGTATAGTCCTTTGTAGAAGTTTTGTTCTCTTCTTAAATAAATAATAAAACCAAAACAAGACTTGAAAAAATTTTATTCTTTTACATTTTTATTCTTTTAAAATATTTCAGTTGGATTTGGAAGATAATATTCCCAATGATCGCTTATTGTAGTGGTATAGCAGTTAAGAAGAAATTACAGAACTTAGAAGTCTAAGTAAAGTAAAGAAAAAGTAAAGTACCTTTATAACAGCATTTGAATATTTCTTACTCTCGAGTGATTTTCCCCCAGTTCAATACCTTGATGATTCCCAAGCTGACCTCTGCTTTGTAATCTCTGTATCTGTAATCACGTTACTTCCTCTATTTGGAATGGGTACCCTATACCTAGGTTACCTGGGGAGTGACATTCATTTTTGAATGTTAGTTGTTTGATTCTTCCTTGATGAAGCAAATCAAAGCCAAATTCACCCCTCTACCATTTGTTTTGTTAGATCACACAACAAAAACTTAACAATAATAAATAAAGATTAAATTAAGGTAAAAGAGTATTGAATGGCACAAAAAATGGAATCATTTATATTGATTGAGGGATTTAGTTTTTTTACATGTGTCTGCCTATTTTAATTAACAACTTAAAAATTGGATTGAGTTACTACGTCTTTCTATTTTCTAGCCTGTTTTTCCAGTGCTTTAGCTACTTTAATTATTGCTGATCATTGACCTGAAGCAAAGAAGCAATTTTCTTGTAAAAGTACTAATTACCAACTAAGTGCTTGGTATTTAGGGCGTAGAAAGCAAAGAAGAGCAACAGTTAAGATGCTAATAAAGAGTGTTTAAATTTGTATACATTTCCACCTTCAAAGCCCAAATACCAGTTTTTCTTTCATGAAGACTCTGTATTTACTTTAAATAATCTATAAAAATATAGTATGGCAGCATATGGCTACCGAGACATAAGTTTAGATGTTAGAACAACACAGAGTAAGTAGAACGTTTAATTTTCACTCCATCGTTGATTAATATAGCCATCATTATTTAGACGTAGAAATGTAACAGAACTCAAATTATTTTAGTCTAATATTATAAAATTTCTGAGGCCGGGCGCGGTGGCTCACGCCTGTAATCCCAGCACTTTGGGAGGCCGAGGCGGGTGGATCACGAGGTCAAGAGATCGAGACCATCCTGGTCAACATGGTGAAACCCCGTCTCTATTAAAAATACAAAAATTAGCTGGGCATGGTGGCACGTGCCTGTAGTCCCAGCTACTCGGGAAGCTGAGGCAGGAGAATTGCTTGAACCCAGGAGGCGGAGGTTGCGGTGAGCCGAGGTCGCGCCATTGCCCTCCAGCCTGGGTAACAAGAGCGAAACTCCGTCTCAAAAAAAAAAAAAAAATAATAAAATAAAATAAAATAAAATAAAATTTCTGCAGACTTTATTACATTATTGTAACCAATATAAATAAAACCACACAGTCTAGAAAAAGCCTATAATTTTCATTGAATTCTCATTCAGAATAGAGGAAAGGAGGTAATATACACATGCTTATTATTAGATGTTTATAAAATAAAAAAAAAATTTAAATTGTAGGTCACTTGAGTAGTCATTTAACTCAACATAAAATAATTTTAAAGTTACTAATTAGTGTGTTCTATTATTATTCTTGATATTTGTATTATTTTAAAACTGGCATTTCAATATTATGCTCAATTTCACCTGATTCTTTAGATAGATATTTCTGTCATAAGCATTTGAATCAGAGAAACATCATCTTGAATAGAGACTGGGAAAATAAGGCTGGACCTTCTGGGCTGCATTTCCAGATGGCTCAGCATTCTAAGTCACAGGATGAGACAGAAAGTCAGCACTAGACACAGGTCATAACGATCTTTCTGATAAAACAGTTTGCAGTAAAGAAGCCGGCCAAAATACACCAAAAAGGTGGCAACAAGAGTGACCTGTGGTTATCCTCACCACTACACTCCTGCCAGAGCCATGACAGTTTACAAATACCATGGCAAGGTCAGGAAATTACCCTATATGGTCTAGAAAGGGGAGGTATGAATACACCACCCCTTGTTTAGCATATGATCAAGAAATAACCACAGAAATAGGCAACCATCAGCCCTATGGAGTAGTCATTCTTTATTCCTATACTTTTTTAATAAACTTGCTTCCACTTTACGGACTCATCCTGAATTCTTTCTTGTGTGAGATTCAAGTATCCCCTCTTGGGGTCTGGAGCAGGACCCCTTTCCAGTAACATTACTATTTTTATTTCAAACTTTATAATGTCTAACTCATAAGTGGTCCACTTGAGGATTGATAAAAAGAATTTACTAACAACATTATAGGCTTGAAAAAGGAAAGTTTATTAGAAAGGAAGAATGCTTCAAGAGGGTTCGGGGGAACCTCAGCCAGAGGATTAAGGTATTGTGGTGTATTTTCCTTAGGAGCATTTATGAATTTTAAGGCAGGAGCTTAGGGTTGCAAACTGAGTTTTGGCATGGCATTCCAGAGATATATATAAATTTTAGCTACTTATAAAACTTATAAAAGTTGAAAGAGGCTTGGAATCAGATGCCAGCTTGAGATACTAGGGAAGTTTAAATTCTTCTGAAATTTCCACATGAGGCATTTAGCCTCTGGATGGCCTGTTTGATGGTCACCAGATGTTCTTTGCTCCCTTCCAAATTTCTCAGATAAGGAGATTTTGTGACCAGGGTCCATTCACTGGTCACCAGGTGATTTTCACTTTCCTCAGTCTTTAAGGAATTTTTTTCTTACCTTTTGAGAGGTACCATGTTTGTATTGTTTTCATATTTCTGTCATATTTCTAAAGCCTAATCAACCAAAGAACACTAGACATAAGACTTACTTTGACAGGGTCAGATTTATTAATTTGATGTAGCAAAGATAGGTACTTCATGGAACTGTAACAAGATTTGCAGCTTGGGCTCCAAGCTCAGGTTCTTGGCTTCCCTTGCTCGAAAAATCGAGGAGAGAGCCGTAGCTCTACAGTGAGTGTTCCAGCTCCAAACAAGAGTTCACAGTCTGAGAGAGTGAGCAGCAATGCAGTGTATTTGTATTAAGTAAGCAAAAGTAAAAGCTTCCACAGCATGCAAAGGTGGAAGGGGGCCTGAGAGGGTTGTCACTGATGGTTAGGACTGCCTGGGCTTATATCCCCAAGTAATTCTGAGTTGCTGAGTGTTTGTCCCCTAGTTCTGTGTGGAGAGAGAACTTGTGACCATGAGTCACCTCATCTCTCCTTCTGGTGGTTGTTTCCTAATTTCTATTGAACTTGCAAGCCATGTCGGAATGTGGTTGAACCTTTTCCCATGTTAGGATTTCCAAAAGATTCCCCATTGACCCAAAACGGTTTATTCCCTCAGAACTATATATTGCTGCCTCACAAGAGTGGGAGAGAAGTGTCTTTCATAAGGTATATGGGCTTGTGCTGATAGATTCCAAGGAGAGTCTAAGAGAAACAGACTAGACTGAACTCTGTTTCTGAGACAGAATTAGAAGCGGGTAATAATTAAAAATTGGGTGATGTTGTGACATGTAGGCAATTCACCTGTTGGGTTTTTCTACTAGTGTATGAATATAGCAAAGTGGTTCTGGGACATCATTGGTGTGAAAGAAGTCATCACTTAAAGAGGGAATTCCCATGACGTTTTACAACTAATGCACCATACTGGGAGAAACACCTTTTTTAGTTAGTAGTGTCTTATATGTGTCTGTTCTCTCAGGCTAATTAATGGCAAGGCTACTTTTCTTTCATTATACAAGCTGATTTTCACTCTTTCAATACTTCACAAGTTTTTAAACTCTTTCATTAATAACATCCTAAGTTACTGATATTCATATAAGATTTATGTAACCTCAAGTCATTCATTATTTTTCTTTAAAGACAACTTCCCCGTATGCATGGATTTTCCCCTTACATTTGTTTTGGTCTTGATGTAATGAAGTTATCCATGTATGCTAAATACAAAGCTTTGGGAGATTGTTTTGTGAGCATCTCTTTCTACACTGCGATTTGGCTCCGTTTTTTTCACTTTCTTAATAATGTCTTTCAAAGATTTCTTACATTTAATGTTGTTCATTTTTAGTTTTCAAGCATTTGTGACCTCTTTATGTAACTTTTCTACATCAGTCTTTTCTATGATGCTCTTTCAGATCATCTGCTAAATCTTTATGGATTTCACCACTATAGGGAAGAGTTATTTAATAAACAGTTTTCTGATCTTCTAATGCGTGGCAGAGAAGTGTATATATATATATATATATATACTTGAAGCCTGTAAGAGTGACTTTAATTTGCAAATAAAAAATTTTTTTCAAATGATTTTCTTTAAATTTTTAAAATATACACTTAGACGCCATGTTACAACTACTTGATTTTGGTTGTTGTTGTTTGTCAAACAGTTTCAAATTCTTTACCCAAAGGGTATTCTCTTATTCAATGAGAATATAATAATCTATTGATTAATTCAATTTCAAAATACTGGAATGAATATGAGTATAACACTACATTGAGGTAGGATCAGCCTCAAGCAACAGACCTCTCGGACACAGAATTAGGAAGGCAGAGGTGTTTTATTAAGGCCTGGGAGTGAGGTGACATGTTTTGTCTAACTGCCAAGCTCGCTTAACAAAGAAAAGCTCTGCTTTTATATAGGCTTACACTCTGGATATTACATGTGAAAGGATCTTAGGTTTACAGCCTTAGAAACTACAAGTGAAAGGGTCTTGGGTTTACAGTTTTAGAAAGGGTCGTGGTCCATAGAGGAGTGTGGTGGGGGTTTGATCTTGTTTAAGTAATAACAATGTCTTCTGGAGAGATTCCCCCATACCATGCCTGCTACTTACAGGAAGGTAATTTAGGAGACCCCAGTCTGCCAGCCTTTTCTTCTATTGAAATGCAGTGTGGAAGTCAAGGGGGAGGTGATCCTAGATGCCTGGGTCTCCTTTCTCAACATAGCAGGTTCAAGGTGTCAGAAATTTTTCTTCCTGATGATATTATGCCAGATGGAATTCCAGGGTTTTCTAATCTGTGAATAAATATGCAGTCACATTAACAGTAATACTTATGCAATATTGAAGCAATGCCTGCATATGTAATGCGAGGTCACACCCCAAATGATTCTATTTGTATTTTATGGTTTTAGGGGTGATAGTTTGTCATATATGAGAAGAAACCAGTTTCCTTAAATGAATCTGACCAACATGTTTTTAGAAAAGTTTTATTCTTATAAACTATTTGCAGAAGTTTGTTTTTATTTTCTTCTTCCACTGTTGTTATACTATATTTGACAAAATAAATTGAAGAGATACATATCAAATTCTAACCTCTGAAAATATAGCACACATCTTCACTTCTGTAATTCATTAGATTTAAAAACTAAAGCATCTCATGTAACTGCACACGTTCATACATACATACATACATAAACACACACACAGAAAATTAATTGACCTGAAAATGTTGTAGAAGGCATTAGTTGTTTTTGTTGTTACAAGCATGTAATATACGCACTTGTTTAAACATGAGGACCAGTATTTTGTTCACCTATCTAAGTAACAAAGTGCTTCTGAGTCTTTCTGTAATTAATTTTGTAGAAAATTGGAAGTGAAATTTATAATTCCATCATTAGATGAGTAGTTTTTTTTTTTTGTTTGTTTGTTTTTTTTTTAATTGAAGCAGAGTCTCACTCTGTCGCCCAGGCTGGAGTGCAGTGGTGCCATCTCGGCCCACTGCAACCTCTGCCTCTTGGGTTCAAGCGATTTTTCTGCCTCAGCCTCCTGAGCAGCTGAGATTACAGGCACCCACCACCACACCCAGCTAATCTTTGTATTTTGTTTAGTAGAGACAGAGTTTCACCATGTTGGCCATGCTGGTCTCAATATCTTGACTTCAAGTGATCCACCCACCTCTGTCTCCCAAAGTGCTGGGATTACAGACATGAGCTACCACACCGGGCCGATGAGTCGCATTTTTAGACCAACTCGTTTACTTAAAACAACTAGAAAATCTGGAAAATTGAATACTAAATAAATTAATATGTCTGTCTATGTGTATCAGGGATATGCATAAGCAACAAATTCTTGATGGTCCAAAAACCCAGGAAATAAATAAACTCTGAGATGGAAGCCTAGCACTAAGTTTAACTTTTCTTTGAGGTATTTTCATTTTAAAAGCTGAGGTTTATCAGCTCAGATAACAAGCTGGACATTTATCAAACTCATTAGGAATGAAAGTAAAATGGCAATTCAGGACCTCTCCAGAAATGGAGACTGTATAAATGTCCCAATGCTTTCATTTTGGACCCTTAAAATCAAATGTTGGAGTAAAAGCAACCAGGAAAAGACCACCTTCAAAGGCAAAGAAACCCATGTTTGAATCATTAAACAATGGATTGACTTAGGGTGATCTTTATAGACAGAATTATACCTAGTTTCCAACATACTATGGAAACTAACAAACAAAAACAGACAAAACACATAAGACTTGACTGAAAAATAGGAGGTATGCTATTTGAATGTGTTAAAAAGGCAATAAATATATCTATAGATTAGAAACATATGAGAAAAATTCTGAAATAGTAAGAAGAAAATATTTAAACAGAAACTCAAACATAAAGACAGAAAATAAAGAAATTTTTGGAACTTATAGATTAATAAGTCTAACATGCATAATTAAAATATTAGATAAAAGAGAGCAAAAATAGAGTGCAAACAATTTTTGAAAAGGCAATGTTAGAGTTATCAAGGCTGGCAAAAATTGAAGACACTGTTTCAAGAATATCAATTACTCAAATGTCTTAGGATCTTATGAGAAAAAGAAAACCATGCATAGACATGGCATAGTAAAACTGCTGAAAACTATAGACAACAAAGGAAATTTTAAAGGCAGCCATAGAATAAAGATAATAATTACACTATAGACAACAGATGTCTCACATCTGTGAGACATATAGTGGAATCAAGAAGAATATGAAATAACAACACTGTGACAAAAGAAAACTGAAAATTAATAATTTTATTACCAATAAAACTACGTATCAAAAACTGCCAATAGTGCTCACACACTAAATGAAATACGAATGGTTTTCAGGCAGAAAAAAGAAAAATGGTGCCAGATGGCATTCTGGAGATTCAGGAAGGAACAAACAGCAAATGAAAATGAAATATACTAGCAAATCTCCATTACTGTTGACTATTTAAAAATCGCAATAATATATCTTGTAAGGTCCCAAACATGATCAAAATTAAATAAACAACAAAGTTTATCAGATGCAGTTAAGCAAGAACTAATGGGAAAATATATTTTAAAATAAGAAAGTCTAATAGGAATGATTTACTACAGGGTTGGGAAATTATGACCCACAAGCAAATATGGTTCACTGCTCTTTATGAAAATACAGTTTTATGAAACACAACCACTCATTCATTAGTCTATGAATATAATACACTACATTCACAAAGTTTGAGAGTTTAGACAGACACTGTATAGCCCACAGAGACTAAAATATTTCCTATATTGTCCTTAAAGAAAAAGTTTATCAACCCTGATTTATCTCAAGAAATTATTAAAACATCAGTGAAATAAGGTAGAGATTAAAATAATGAAAAAATATATATGATAAAAAATTAATAAAATATAAAACTATCATTCAATAGAAGATGTCAATAAAGACAAAATATATTTTTGGAAAAACATTAATATAATAAATAACTACAAGACAAGACTGAATAAGAAAAAAAGAACATGCAAAAAAACGGCATTAGGCATTAATTGAAAATAACCTACAGACACTAATAATTTTAAAATATAGTAGTAGGGTACTAAGAACAACATTAAAGTTTAGATAAATTTGGATAAATCAAACAATTGCCAAATTTACTAAAGCTAACATGAGGAAAATATATATTACATTGAATTTGTTTTATAATGTTTAATTTAGATTCTGAAATTAAACATTTTTCCACAAGCGAAACTGCAAATATTGATGATTTTCATTACTAATGAATTCTATACAATATTTAAGTAATGGGTAAATAACTTTCTTACAGAAAATAGCTAAGAAAAGAGCACATTCTAATACATTTATGAGAGCAGCATAACTTTCATAACAAAATATGACCAGAATATTATAATCATACTTACAATAATAGCAAATTTCCTAAGCAAACATAGGTATTCTAAATAACCACATGATCTGACAAGGATAATACATTATAAGAAATGGTGCTAATTCCAAAAAGCAAAATAGGTTTAACATCCAAATGTCAGTTCAAATCCTACATTAATAAAAGATAAAAGATTATTTATACCATCATCTCAATTGATGGAACAAAAACATTTGATATAATTCTAATATTCATTTATAACAAATTCTAGTATTAAGCTAAAAATAAAAAGTTTCCTCGGTCTGATAAAAATAATTTAAAAATTTATAGAAAACGTTGTACTTAAAGATGAAATGTAGCTTTCTCTCTGAGATAGGAATGAGGTCAATATATTTACTATCACGGCTTTTATTCAACTTTCTCACTCAAGATTTGTCATATGCAATATGGAAAAAAATAAGCACATAAAAAATTTTTAAAAAGAGATATAATTGGAAATTTGTAAAATAAAATGCCATGCATGTATATATATATGTACATGTGTGCATATGTATGTGCATATCTGTGTATATATAAAAGATCTTGATATTTGTATAAAAATAAGATGGAAGTTAAACAATATATTAAAAGTGGGGTTAGATAATGTAATATTTACTAGAGTTTGATTTGTAAACTGAAGTAAGGGTAATTACTGAAAGTATTAATTATATCTCTGTGAACTAGTAGGAATAACAAAAGGAAATAACTGTCTTTTATTCATTTAAATATCCTAGAATTTATTGACAGAGGATGCGATGTGCTAAATTAAGTCCCTCAGAATTTATGTGTTGATCCCAGTAACTAACAATATTTAAAGTAAGTTAAAGTTTCCATGTAGTTGTACGGTTTTGAGTGAGTTACTTAATCCTGATTTCTAATTTGACTGCATTGTGGTCTGAGAGATTGGTTGTTATAATTTTCATTCTTTTGAATTTGCTGAGAAGTGATTTACATCCAATTATGTGGTCAATTTTAGAGTAAGTGTGATGTGGTGCTGAGAAGAATGTATATTCTGTGGATTTGGGGAGGAAAGTTCTGTAGCTGTCTATTAGGTCTGCTTGGTTCATATGTGCATTCAAGTCCTGGGTATCCTTGTTAATTTTCTGTTTCATTGATGTGTCTAATATTGACAGTGGAGTGTTAAAGACTCTCACTATTTTTGTGTGGGAGTCTAAGTCTCTTTGTAGGTTGTTAAGAACTTGTTTTATGTCTCTGGGTGCTTCTGTATTGGGTTAATAGATATTTAGGATAGTTAGCTCTTCTTGTTGCATTGATCATTTTACCATTATGTAATGCCCTCCTTTGTCTCTTTTGATCTTTGTTGGTTTAAGTCCATCATCTGCTTTTTTTTGCTCTCCATTTGCTTGGTAAATCTTCAATTCCTGTATTTTGATCCTATGTGTGTCTTTGCAGGTGAGTTGGGTCTCCTGAATTCAGCACACTGATGGGTTTTGACTTTTTATCCTATTTGCCAGTCTGTGTCTTTTGATTGGGACATTTAACCTGTTTACATTTAAGGTTCATATTGTTATGTGTGAATTTGATCCTGCCACTTTGATACTGCCTGGTTGTTTTGCCTGTTAGTTGATGCAGTTTCTTTATCGTGTCAACCATCTTTACCATTTGTTTCTTTTTTTGCAGTGGCTGGTACCAGTTCTTCCTTTCCATGTTTAATTCTTCCTTCAGGAGCCCTTGTAAGGCAGGCCTGGTGGTGACAAAATCTCTCAGCAATTGCTTGTCTGTAAAGGTATTTATTTCTCCTTCACTTATGATGCTTAGTTTGGCTGGATATGAAATTCTGGCTTGATAATTCTTGACTTTAAGGATGTTGAATATTAGCCCCTACTCTCTTCTGGCTGGTAGAGTTTCTGTGGAGAGATCCACTGTGAGTCTGATGGGCTTCCATTTGTGGGTAACCTGACCTTATCTCTGGCTGCCTTCAGCATATTTTCCTTCATTTCAACCCTGGTGAATCTAACAATTATGTGCCTTGGGGTTGCTTCTTGTTTAAAACCTCCAAACTCTTCTCCATAGAGGTTATACTAATTTACATTCCCAGCAACAGTGAATAAGGGTTCCCTTTTCTCCACATCCTTGAGAGCATTTGTTATTTCTTGTTTTTGGATATAAGCCATTTTAACAGGGGTAAGATAACATCTCATTGTACTCTTGATTGACATTTATTTGATGGTCAGTTAATGATGTTGAGCAACTTTCCTTTTTTTTTGTTTGTTTGTTTGCTTTTTGAGATGGAGTCTCACTCTGTCACCAGCTGGAGTGCAGTGGTGAGATCCTGGCTCACTGCAACTTCCATCTCCCAGGTTCAAGATATTCTCCTGCCTCCACCTCATGAGTTTGTGGCACTACAGGCACATGTCACCACATCCAGCTAATTTTTGTATTTTTAATAGAGACAGGGTTTCACCATGTTGGTCAGGATGGTCTCGATCTCTTGACCTCATGTTCCAACTGCCTCAGCCTCCCAAAGTGCTGGGATTGCAGGTGTGAGCCACCGTGCCCAGCAAGCACCTTTTTGCTTGCCTGTTTGCCATTTGAATGTCTTCTTTTGAGAAATGTCTATTCAAATCTTTTGCCCATTTTTGATTGAATTAGTAGACTTTTTTTCTATAGAATTGTATGAGCTCCTTATATATTCTGGTTATTAATCCTTTGTCAGATGGGTATTTTACACATGTTTTCTCCCATTCTGTGGGCTGTACCTTCAGTTTGTTGATTGCTTCCTTGCTGCGCAGAAGCTTTTTAACTCGATGTGATCTCATTTGTCCATTTTTGCTTTGAGTGGTTGTGCTTGTGGGGTATTACTCAAGAAATTTTTGTCCAGACCAATGTCCTGGAAATTTTCTTCAATGCTTTCTTGTAGGAGTTTCATGGTTTGGGGTCTTACATTTAAATCTTTAATCCATTTTGATTTGATTTTGTATATGGCTAGAGATAGGGATTTACTTTCATTCTTCTTCTTATGAATATCCAATCTTCCCAGCAGCATTTATTGAAAAAATCGTCTTTTCCCACTGTACATTTTTGGTACTTTGGTAAAAAAAAAAAGAAAAATGAGTTGACTGTAGGTTTGTGGATTTGTTTCAGGGTTCTCTACTCTGTTCCTTTGGTCTGTGTGTCTGATTTTATGCCAATTCTATGCTCTGGGAATTTTCTTACGGTTTTCTTCTTTTCCTTTCCTTTTTCCTTTCCCTTTGCTTTACTTCCTTCATTTCTCTTCTTTCTTTCTTCATTCTGTTTTCCACTCTCCCTTTCTTCTTACTTCCCTGCCTTTCTTTCCTTCTTTTTTTTCTTCTTCCTTTCTCTTTCTCTTTCTTTTTCTTTCTTTCTCTCTTTCTTTGTTCTTTTCTTCTTTCTTTCACTCTCTTTTCTTTTCTTTTGTTTTTCTTGCAAATTTTTGCACAGTTTCATGGATTTCTAGCTTATGCATGTGCAGGTTGGCATATAGACAAAGATTCACAGAGAACCCTATCCAAATTATGAAATCTCTTCTCCACTTGGCTCTCTCCTTTCTGGAATTATACCCTGTAAATTCTAGTCAGTTCAGCTTCACTGAACTCAAATTTCTGTCTCTTTAATTCAGTGAGCATGCCAGATTCTATTTCCCTATATCATCCAGTGAAAATTGGCTCCAGGTAGAAAGTCTGGCAAAGGTAGAGCTCAATTCAGCATGCTCCTTATTTTAGAAAATACTATTTTAGTGCTGCTTATTATCTGAAATCTGCAAAATTTTTTTTTACATTTTTAAAAATTGACACACAAAACTTTTATATATCTATGGTGTATAATATGAAGATTTAGTATACATTGTGCAATGGCTAAACCAAACAAATAGCATATGTCTAACTCAAATACTTCTAATATTTTGGTGTGTGAGAAAACTTAACATTTGCTCTTAGTATATACATGTTTTTCAAATATTTTATCAAGTTTTCCAGGCATTTATGTCAGAAAAGTAATTCCAGATCCTGATACTTTCTTATGAACACACATGGAAGAGCTATATATCACTTTAATACCATTAGTCTTACAAAACATTCTTTCCCCTCAGTTCAAATATGACAGCTCACTACTTGAAAAATTAAAATGGCTAACACCTGTAAACAAGATCTGAATTTTTATTTGAGTTTACAATGTTCTTCAAAATCTCATTCCCTTGGAATTTACCAAGTACATCTGTGTTTTTTTCTCTTTGTAAACCCATTTTAATTTTATTTTATTTTATAGCGTTTATCTTTTTCCAAAAATCCCTTGAGATTTTATTTTCTCAACATCTGCATTCTCTACTAGATACAATATTTAACGCATAAAGCATGCTATTTTTACAGTAAGTACTACCAAATAATGGAAAGTTCATTATTTGTAATGCATCCATACAGTACAAAGATATTGAGATAAATATCATTGTCATTTATCTCTGTTTGCCAAGTTTCCTGTTCAGTGTTTTTCACATAGCATCCTATTTCTTTTATTTAACTACACAAATGTTTTCAGTTAGATTGTACAAATACAAAAGAAGGTCAATTCAAATTTTAAGATTGACAGTTCTCAAAGTTGAAACTCATGAATTCTTATAGGAGGTGCGTCTAGAAGATTTTCTCAGTGAAATATTGTTGTATATATTTTACAAACACAGAATTCAGTGGATTAAAGAGTAGCAATTTTATTATTTTTCATGATTCTGCGAGGATTCTGTGTGCTGTAGTAAACTAAACAACTTTGCTGGAATGTCCAAAATGGCTCATTCACACAGCTGGTGGTTGGAACCGACAGTTAGATGGAGTCTCAACTGGGGCTGTCAAATGAAACACCTCTGTTCTTAACTGCTTGGCCTCTATATGTGGTTTGAGCTTCTCCCAGAGTAATGATTGAGTTCTAAGAGGCATGCAGTGAAAGCTGGCAATCCTTTTAAGGCTGGAATGGAAAGTCCTATACTGTGACACATTTCATTATCAAGGCCAATCATAAGGCCTGTACAGATTCAAGGGCAGATGAAACAACATCCACCTGTTGCTGTGAGAAATGTATATATGCAAATAGAGGGAGGAAATTGTTGGACATCATGGCAAGAGAGTAGGCACAACAGGGAACGGGAAGAAATTCTGTTCTCTTTGTTGTTTCTTTGTATTCTTCCTTCAATGCAGATTTGTTTGTTTGTTCGTTTATTGGCAGTTATGGGATTAGAGTATGGACAGACCCAGAACGAGGAACGTTTATAACTTACATCAGTCTTCCTGTTGTGGCAGCCACAACATCACTTCTTATCTATTTGAAATATTTGTATCTCTTTTTTGGGTACAAAATTTGGATAAGATTTACGTTCCCAGAATTTATTTCAGATCTCTATCGGTAGTATTATTTTCCTCATTTATTTTTGTTAACCATCCTTTGCTGTAATCTTTAAGATTAGAGTTTTACGAATGCTATTTCCCATTGTTTATTACAAGGAAGAACTTTACCAAAATATATTAAAATGAACTTACACAAAAATAAACGCAATTTCAAAAGTATATTTGACATTGTGGAAAAAAAAGATAATGATTTTTAAAATTTGTGACTTAGCTCTTTCCAATATCTACAGTATTCAACTGTAATAAGAAAGTACTGTTCATGTTTTTTTAAAAATAAAATTAATAAAATTGGAAATACTGAATAACTGTAAATATTTTTAACCAGTTTAATTTAAAAAAATGTAATAACATATTCCCTCAAAATTGCTTTTCTAACCAAAGTTATCATAAATACCATATCCAGGCAGCTAGTATTTGTCTTAAGTATATAATAATTTTTAAATATGGTAAAAAACTTCAATTATTACATTCATAGTGTAAGGGATATGCCAAAAGTATGGCTTACATTTACCACATGTACTTTTTGTTATTTTGTGGTGTTTTTCTTTCTTAGCATTAGCCTTATTTTGTATGTACATGCTTTTATAGATATATGTTATTTTAAACTTTGATAGATAATCGTATATGATCAAAAAGAATTCTTATGCAAACAGTATAGATTATTCTACTTCTTATATCTACCCATTCTGCAATGACAATTATTTAAAAAATTCTAAATAATGGGTGTTTTTTTTGTTGATGCCTGAGAAAACATGCTAATCAATCAGGCTCTTCAGATATAAGTACACATTTGTATCAGGTTGAATGTCTTTTAGCCAAGTTACAGACAAGTAAATTAATATGATTTAAAAATTATGCCAATGTATTATCTTACATAAATACGTAAGTTAGGAAAGTTCTTAGTGTTTCTAATTCTGTGCTTAAGACATCGTTAAATGCACAGATTCTTTCCATATTTCTGCTATACAGTCCACAGCACGTTGGGTTTTCCCATTAATTTAGCTCCCACAATAGGCACAATTTGGCTGTCATAATTTTTGCCACCCAGTTAGAAGTGTAACATATAACAGAAAATTGAATATCTGTGTTTCGTGTTTTTTTTTTATGAACAGGAATAATTTTTTCAGCTGTCCTATAATAGATATTTCCTCATTGGCTCATACTGGGCAAATTATGATTTAAAACAACAATCACCGTCATCATTGACTTAAGACTATTCAAATTGATTTTATATCTAGAGGTAGTCACTATGATTTAGTATATGAATTACTGACATGTATGTCATATATGTGATATATGTGTTTTTGTCTATATTCAGGAAGTTGTCAGTTACTGTTATTTAAAATTATCCAAAGAGAGGTTCACATTTCATAATTTAGCTGTATTTGTCACTGAGCAGCCCCAGAGATGTTCTTAATTAATCAAAGTTCAAAATAGATTTTTATGGAATAAATTGAAAGTTTATAAATTAGCAAGTTTGATTTTAGAAATAGAATTTATTTAGCAAAATTAATGAATTGTTAAAAATGTGTGATTTAGGTAAAGTATTGTAGTGATACTTCCACATATACATGAACAGGCCATACAAATTTAGTGAGCCCTTGGCTTCCTTACCATTTAGAGTGCTAAGTTTACTTTGGAAATATTCCTGTGTCTAGTCACAAGATACAGAAGATGGTGGTTCCCTGGTGCCTTTTGTCAGATGAATTTTGAACTCAGTCTGTGGGATAGAGTCATGTTACCTTGAGCAAATCTTTTATGCAAAGTGAGTTTAAAGAGTGATGTGCCAATTTGTACCAGCTAAACAGAACCAATGGTTAGTATTTCTTCCCAGGGTGTCATTTAGAGACTAATATTGGTTGTTTAAAATTAACCAGGGCTACATTGAGGAAATCAGAAACCTAGATAGTAATTTTTGGATTTGGTACATATGTGTATGCGTGTGTTTTCATTGAGCTGGTTTATTAGCAAACTACTGGTTTAAAGCAACTAATTCAAATAGATGGAAACAACATGAAGGTACACAACACATTAAGGGGCTGATGTGTTTATATGCTTTATTGTTAATATGCGTTCTCTGCATAATGTGGGAAATTGGTCTGAGACTTGCTTCAACACTTTAATATTGTAAGAAAGAGAAATATAGCCCTTAACAGTCTCCAGCTATTAATAGCTTTGTCTATGCACAAAAGCAAAGCAAAAGAAGCAAAACAAAAATAAACAAAGCAAAGAGCTAGTAATTATGAAAAACGAAACTGGGAAGGAGACACTATATCTTCATAAGAAGTTTATTATAATAACATCATTGAACTATTTTGAAATTATTTGAATAGCTTATTTTATGAAGAAGGCGATACAGAAGATTATTCTCTGGAAGGTATATTTTGTTAGTAAGCCTGTTTTACCCAAATTGAGCAATCATAAATCATTTATTTGAAACTTATTAAAGGGGATCTGTTTACTTCCAGAACATCAAAAACAGGTTAAGTGACAATGAAATTCTGCATTCTCAATTGAGATAAAAAAAATCAACGTGCTTAATATTAGTTTTGCTTTAAAATCACAAGCTTTAAAGTCAGACTTCTGAGTTTAAATTTAGGCATTACAATTTAAAGGCAAGGTAAGTAAGGGAATATTACTTAACTTCATTGTTCCTTTGTTTTTTCACTTGTAAAATAAGGACAACAACAATAATAGCACCTATTACATTGAACGAATGTTAAATAAAATAATATAGTGCAAGAATTTGAAAAAAAAGCCTATCAGATATTAAGCATTATATCTGTAAATAATTATATCACATCTTTTATAAAGTCGGTAGGACACTTGAAATTAATTTATGTAAATTCTTATTTTTATGATGAAAAAATAATCAGACAACTAAATTTTTTAGGACACAATTTCTTAGGTGTACATGTTAGTCCTGAGACCATAATTAATATTCATATTTTTCCTTCTTTCTCACTCATTCTCAATTCCATTCACCTTAGCTAGGATTTTGGCTGACCTATAGTTGTTTCTTAGGGGATAAATTAGGACTTTATTCCTAATGTGTCTAAGATGCAATTGCCCTGTCCCATTTAGATATATATGGTGCAATTGCCTATTTTCTATTGTCAATATCATGGGTGCATTAGTAAGGATCAGAAGAAAGCCCAGGAGGCCCAGATGGGCTCTCATTTTGTAGCAGAAAACTCTGTTATTTTTCTTCATTTGTTTTTAATATGGTAAAATTAAAATCTGTCATCTGAAACATTTTTACATATATAGTTCAGTGGTATTAAATAAATTAAAAATGTTGTTCAACTATCACCAACATCCATCTTCATAACTCTCATTTTTTAAACTGTAACTTGAAACTCATTAACAATTGCACCCCATTTTCTCCTTTACCCAGGCATAGGCAACCACTATTCTACTTCCTGTCTCTATGATTTTGACCATGTTAAGTACTACATATAAGTGGAATCATATGCTGTATTTCTTTTTATGAATCACTTAGGTCACATTGCATAATGGGTTGAAGTTTCCTCCATGCTGTGACTGATATGGTTTAGCTGTGTCCCCACCCAAATCTTATCTTGAATTGTGACTCCCACAATTCCCATGTGTTGTGGGAGAAACTTGGTGGGAGGTGATTGAATTATGGGGGCAAGTCTTTCCCGTGCTGTTCTGGTGATAGCAAATAAGTCTCATGAAAACTGATGGTTTTCAAAATGGGAGTTTCTCTGCATGAGCTCTCTCTTTGCCTGCTGCCACCCATAAGATATAACTTACTTCTCCTTGCCTTCCATTATGATTGTGAGGTCTCCCCAGCCATGTGGAACTTTGAGTCCAATTAAATCTCTTTCTTTCGTAAATTACCCAGTCTTGGGTGTGTTTTATCAGCAGTGTGCAAATGGACTAACACTGTAAACTGGTACCAGGATAGTGTCATGCTGTTGAAATGATACCAGAAAATGTGGAAGTGACCTTGAAAATGGGTAATTGGCAGAGGTTGGAACAGCTTGGATGTCTCAGAAGAAGACAGAAAAACATGGGAGAGTTTGGAACTTCCTAGGGACTTGCTAAATGGCTTTGCCCAACATGCTGATAGTGATATGGACAATGAAGTCCAGGCTGAGGTGGTCTCAGATGGAGATCAGAAACTTGTTGGAAACTGGAACAAAAGTGACCCTTGTTATGGTCTAGAAAAGAGCCTGGCAATATATTGCCCTTGTCCTAGTGATTTGTGGAACTTTCAACTTGAGAAAGATGATTTAGGGTATCTGATGGAAGAAATTTCTAAACAGCAAAGCATTCTAGAGATGACTTGGGTATTGTTAAAGGCATTCAATTTTATAAGGGAAGCGTATCATAAAAGATTAGAAAATTTGCAGCCTGACAATAAGATAGAAAAGAAAATCCCATTTTTTTGAGGAGAAATTCAAGTCAGCTGCAGAAATTTGCATAAGGTAAGAGAAGCCAAATGTTAATTCTCAAGACAAGGGGGGAAATGCCTCCAGGGCATGTCAGAGTTCTTCACAGCAGTCCTTCACATCACAGGCCCAGAGATGTAGGAGGAAAAAGTCATTTCATGGGCTGGGCTCAGGATTCCCTTGCTATATGCAGCCTAGGGACTTGGTGCTCTGTGTCCCAGGCACTCTAGCCATGGCTGAAAGGGGCTAATGTAAGGCTCAGACCATGGCTCCAGAGAGTGAAAACTTCAAGCCTTGGCAGTTCATGTGGTGTTGAGCTTGCAGGCGCACAGAAGTCAAGAATTGGGTTTGGTAGCTCTGCCTAGATTTCAGAAGATCTATGGAAACACCTGGATGTCCAGGCAGAAGTTTTGTAGGGTTGAGGTCCTCATGGAGAACCTCAGCTAGGGCAGTAAGAAAGGGAAGTGTGAGATGGAAGCCCCTACAGAGTTCCTACTGGGGCATTGCCTAGTGAAGCTGTGAAAAGAGGGCCACCATCCTTTAGACCCCAGAACGATAGATTCACTGACAGCTTGCACTGTGTGCCTGGAAAAGCAGCAGACACTCAATTCTAGCCCAAGAAAGCAGTGGGAGGGAGGCTGTACTCTGCAAAGCCACAGGGACTGAGTTGCCCAAAACCATAGAAACCCACCTCTGGCATCAGTGTGACCTGTATGAAAGACATGGAGTCAGAAAAGATCATTCTGAAGCTTTAAGATTTGACTGCCCTGTTGGCTTTTGGACTTGCATGGGGCCTGTAGCCACTTAGTATTGGCCAGTTTCACACATTTAGAATGGCTGTATTTATCAATGCCTGTAACCCTATTGTATTTAGGAAGTAACTAACTTGCTTTTGGTTTTACAGGCTCATAGTGTAAGGCTGGTTGCCTCGCCGGGAGCTCAGAAATGCCTATTCCTCCCAGCATCTGGGAATTACGCCACCACTCCGTGATCAACATTTAACTCCTCCAGATAGCCTCCCCAACACCTACCCCTGAAGCAAACTCCGCACCCAACACCTAGCCAGCCACTAAAAACCCCCACCCAAAAATTTTCGGAAAGCCCCGACGAACCTTGCCCAATAGCACTTTCTTGCCCAATAGCACTTTCTTGCCTTATAACACTTTCTTGCCTGATAGCACTCCCTTGCCCGATAAGCACTTTGCCCCGTCAAGGTCATTTTTCCCCAAGGTGGCCCACTCACCAAGAATCCCGCCTGCCCACTAGTAGCAGCTTGCCTCCTCCGCATCCTGTGTTCCAATATCCAATCAAGTGCTTTATGCTTTGTTTCCTCAGTTCCCAATTAAATGCCTTCACTCCCTATAAAACCCCTTGCCCTAAAAAGTTAGGCGTGACTTCTCTGGCCCCTTCCCAGACTATAGAACCTCGCCTGATACCTAAATAAATTGTTTTTCTCATTTTCTTATACTGGTCTCAGTTTCCTCATTTTAAACCCAGCAATAACCCTTACACATAGGTGGACGGGACTTTCCTTGTCTTAGATGAGACGTTGGACTGTGGACAATTGAGTTAATGCTGAAATGAGTTAAGACTTTGGGGGACCTTTGGGAAAGCATGATTGTTTTTGAAATGTAAAGATATGAGATTTGGGAGGGGCCAGGTGTAGAATGATATGGTTTGGCTGTGTCCCCACCCAAACCTCATATTAAATTGGGACTCTCACAATTCCCACATGTTGTGGGAGGAACCCAGTTGGACATGATTGAATTATGAATCCAATTAAAACTTTTTCTTTTGTAAATTGCTCAGTTTCTAATATGTATTTATCAGCAGCATGAAAACAAACAGTGGCATCCATCCGAATTTTCTTTCTTTTAGGCTGCATAATATTCCATCTTACGTATATACCACATTTTGCTTAACTATTCATCTGTCAATGGACACTTGGCTTATTTCTTGACCTTAGCTATTGTAAATAATGCTGCTATGCACGTGTGTATACAAATATCTCTTTGAGACCCTCTTGATTCTTTCAGGTATATACCCAAAAGTGGGATTGCTACATCACATGTTACAGTCATGTACCTCTTAAAGACAGGGTTATATTCTGAGAAATGTGTCATTAGGTGATTTCATCACTGTGGAAATGTCATAGAGTGTATTTACACAAATCTAAATGATAAAGCCTGCAACAAACCTAGGCTATATGGTATAGGCTATTGCTCTTAGGATATAAACCAGTATGACATGCTACTCTACTGAATACTGTAGGCAATTGTAACACAGAGTGAGTATGTCTGTAAACATATCAAAACCTAGAAAAAGTAGAATAAAAATAGAGTAATATTGGGACCACATTGTATGAGTGGTTTGTCTTGACCAAAATGTCAATACACAGCTCCTTACTGTAGTTCTATTTTTAATTTTTCAGAGAATTACCACTGTTTTCAACTGTGGTTGAACCATTTTGCAATTCCACTAACAGGGTACACCATTTTCGATTTCTCCACGTGCTTACCGACATTTGTTACTTTCTGTTTTATTGATAGTAGCCATTCCAGTGAGTGTGAGTTGGTATCTCATGTGGCTTTAATTTGTATTTTCCTAATGATTTCTAACTCTCTAATATTTTCCCTGTATGCTATTATTGCTTTAAATAGCCTAGTTTTTTATTTCTTTCTCTCATTTGAGGAAAAAAAGAAAGATGCAGAGTTGAAGTGAAAGGACACCAGCCCTTTAAATCTCCTGGAAGTCACTTCAGGTGGCGGAGAAGGGCTTTGTACCAGTGAAAGGTAATGTAATAACAATTGTCACTTACCACTTTGCACAAAACAGCAATCAGCAATCAGAACACAGATCCACAAAGTTTGGGTGACAAAGGACCTCTTGACCACCTGGCTCCCACAAGCTGTGTGCAGGTTGTTCCAGGAACACAAGCACAGCTGCTGGCATGGTGCTGGGGGTGATAGATAGCTAGTTGCTGAAATGAGATGAGTAGTAACTAAAAATTAGAAAATGAATGAATTATTAGAAAAATAAAAATCAAAACTACCTTGAGTTACCACCTCATGCCCATTAGAGTGGAAATTACAAAACAAAAACAAAAACAGAAAGCCAGAAATTCAAGGCACAATGGCTCATGCCTATAATCTCAAGCACTTTGGAAGGCTGAGGTGGGAGAATTGCTTGAGCCCAGGAATCAAAGACCATCCTGGGTGACCTTCATCTCTACAATAATAAAGAAAAAAAAAGTAAATGTTAATAGCCAAAATCGATAAAAATTAATCAATTTACCATTCAATTCTTCTCCTGAAAGCTGCAAGCCTTCACTAGACTCCAGAGTTCCAAAACGGTTTTATCAAACTCTGCCAGTGTGACTGTTGTCTAGGTGCAGAAACAGATTCTTGTGCTTTCTATGCCACTGTCTTCCCAGAATCTTCTAACCAGCAACAAACTCTTGATTCTCATAATTGTTAATATTAAGGTTAATTTTTCACACATTTTTACAACTATTTCCTTGTTTGCTGGTGTAATTCTATGCAGAGCCCCAAAAGGCTGGACAACATTTAGGGAGCAGGAAAATATTAGTGTCTGCAGGGAATACTACCAAAGTGTCAGAAAGCAAAACAAAAATTCCAAGTGAGTCATTGAGAGGAATAGTGAAACAGGCCACTCCTACTTTAATCTTTTAAAAAAATTTCTGGACCTGTTTTCTCACTGTGTGAACACAGCATTACAAAATGGCTATTGGATCAAATATTATATTGCAAGTAGAAGCACTCGGTTTCAGCACTGAGAGACAACATTTAGCTGATGCCTAGGTCAGACCTTTAAAAAGCCATTCCAATATTCTGTCAAGTAGGCAGTTTACAACAGAGGCTATATGCAGTTATGGATCCTTTATCCATATGTCCACTATCACACTCTCTCTAAAGTAAACCTCTTTGTCCAAGGTAATGTTGGGCTGGATCTGCTATTAGTAATTGGACAACTTATCAGCCTTCCAATAGTCTTGATGGCTGAGGAAATGAAGGGAATGAAGAAAACTGGAGGAAATGAAGACCAACCCAGACCTGGAATGCATGTTGATCTCACTGTGGATGAATTACTGCTTTTTTCAAGGTGGAATGGGACCAAAGCAATCAAGTTTTCACTAAGTGACTAGTTGATGTCCTGGAGAGACGGTGCCATATCAGTGTTTCACATTTGTCTCTTTGCTGACAGATTTGGTATCCTTCAGGAGCAGTCTTAGGCAGTCCATGGAAGTGAAAGTTCTTACTGTTCAACTCACACTTGGACTTAAATGCTCCGACCAAAACTGAGGAATCGTGTGAACAGTACTCTAAACATTTCAGTGTCTCTTAGGTACTCATAGTCTTCAATATTTCTGTTGCATTGACATCTGACATTCTATATATGCAACCTGGTTTATATATTTTCTGCATTGTCTTTTAGAACTTAACACTTCTGATGTTGTTATTTACCATGTCTCTTTGTGAGCGAAAGAAACATCATAATATCACCAGCTGCCATCCTAATCATACCAAAGAATTGAGAATTCTATCTATGATATTCAGTGTTACAAATCAAGTCAGCAGTATGCACTGATTATACATAATGTATGGAGCTATAGGTTGCCTCTTACAGAGGACAGAGAAATATATTCTCTAGCCCAAAACAATCTAGCTTTCTCTCTGTGTCTGTTGTTACATCTGCTTTTTTACTCCTTCTCTCAGAATAAAACAGTGTCACTTATAGTTCATGAATATCTATATTATTGTGCTCTGAAGCTGTCTTTGTTAAAAATATGATTAAGAAAAAATATGGATCTAAACAACAATTTTACAAGTACGTGCCTAATAACCTCCTTTCTGAATAACTTAGCTTAGTTCAGGGCTTCAGTTGCAGAACTGTGATTTTGCATAATCCAACATGAGTTTATTTTAAAAGAAAAACAAATTCCACAGTTAAATTAGTTTTGGCAAGTCCTCTTGGAGATCCTTCATATAAATTAAACTTAAAAAGTTGCTGTGAAGTCATGTGGTATAGGAATATGTTCAAATATCCAGAACTTTAAAAAATTTTAAATAATTGAAGCTCTATATTTTCTAACAAAGCAATTTATTGTGTATTAATGTGCCCATAGGATAAATTGTTTGTGGAATGTCTGGATGGAAGAGCAAATTTTTCATCATTTACACCTATCATTCTCTTCTTTATCTGTTTATTTCTGTCTGCTGGCTACATTCTACAGAGGGGAATATCTCTGTCTATATGAAAAGGACCACTGATATATGTAGGTTTTCATTTTCTGTGATTGGCACATCAGAATGAGTGCTCAGAAGGACTCTAATTGGACACACTTAGAGGTTGTGCTTGTCAATGAAATGATTTCTGATGCCAGCAGTACTCTGTTTGGCCCAATGGTCATATAATTGGCCACAAATGCAAAAGAAACAGACCTTAAAGGAAACTGAGAGATCAATATATGACCTCTACATATCACACTGCCTATTACCAAAATGTTGGAACATAGAACACTTTTCTCAAAAACACTTAATATTTTTGCTGATCCCACTCAGATACTGAAATATTTGTAATCACCTATTGTCCACCTTACAGGGATATTAATGTGTTCACTGTCAGCTTCCATAATTAATTTTTCCAACTAACATGAAGTAATGAAACATGTTTCAAATTTCATATACATGCTTGATGACCTGTATGTACATTGTGGTCACATCCTTTGCATAAAGAAAAATAGTTATGGTTTTCTAGGCATTGGTGAAAACATTTTTAAGCTGCATGATGTGTTACATAATCTACTGGTAGACTGCTGGATTTTAAAGATTCTTTTAACACAAAAAAAGTCAGGGCTGTAAATCTAGCTAGGAACACTGAGTAAGGAGTGCTTTGATGCTTAGCTACATAATCAAACAATGTGACAATGGGAAGTAGGAAGATCAAATAATAAGAAGTGGTGGCAAATAGGCATTGATTCAGGTCACTGAAGTGTGTCTCAACCAGTAAGTGGCCATCCCAAGTTGTTAGGACTTTCACAGCCCATTGAAGATACAAAGAAAGTACTTCAATACTGATATATGAAAAAAGGTAAAATACATTTTTTTTATTAAAACATGTAAGAAGTATCCTGGTTTAAAACTATTAATTTAAAATCAAGTAGAAATATTTTATTTTTATATTTAA
The DNA here is from genome assembly GCA_004027835.1 of Alouatta palliata. NCBI lineage: Eukaryota > Metazoa > Chordata > Mammalia > Primates > Atelidae > Alouatta > Alouatta palliata. The sequence continues at coordinate 142,224 of PVKV010002095.1, read as the reverse complement.
ATGTATCCATATGTTTAGGCTTATTTTATAAAAGTTTATGTAACATCTGAGAAAGATACAAGAAGAAATAGTTTAAAAATTGATTTGCAAATATAATACAGAATTTTAGACAGAAATTATTGAAGAAAAATTTAGGTGGAAATTGTTGAAGAATTTGCCAAATCAAAATTTATTTGGGGATTGAAAAGAGGAATATGGGGATTTCTGCCATAATGGCTGAATAGGAACAGCTCCAGAGCACAGTTCCAAGAGACAGCGACGCAGGTGATCAATCTCCACATTTCTAATCAAGGTACCAGGTTCATTTCAACGGGACTGGTGGGACAGTGAGTGTAGCACAAGGAGGGAAAACTGAGGCAGAGCAGCTTGCTGTCCCACCTGGGAAGTACAACTGCACAGAGGATTGGGGACTCTTCCCCTCCGGTACTCTGGTTCAGATACTGTGCTTCTCCCATGGCCTTTGCAACACACAGACAAGAAGATCCCCACCAGGCTGAAAAGCACCACAAGATACTAGCAAAGATCTGAGTGGCAGCTCTGGCTGGCTCTGCGGGTTGTTGGCACAGATCTGTGCGGACATTTTGGATTAGTTCTGAGAGCACCTGCGGGATGGAACTCTGGCTCCCCAGAAAGAGGAGGAGCTGAAAGCAGGGAAACAAGTCATATGCCTTGACAGTTGTCACCCCTACAAGACCAGCAAACTGAAGCGCTCTTACTTGAGAGTTTAGCAGCCAGGGACGATCGAGCTCAATTGGGGGAAGGACATCTGCTGTAGCTGAACTTACCTGTGTAAACAAAAGCCAGAGGAAGATTATGCAGCAGCTGGACTGAGCCTGTGGCAGCCCAGCAGCACCTCTGCAGGCAGACAATAGACAGATTGCCTCTTCAAGTGGTTGCCTGACCCCTGCATAACCAAATAGATGTCGCATACAGGAGACCTCTGGCTGACACCTGGAGGGTACCCTTCTGGGACGAAGCTACCAGAGGAGAGATCAGGCAGCAATACTTGCTGTTCTGCAGCCCCCACAGGTGATTCCCAGGCAAGCAATGTCTGGAGTGGACCTCCAGCAATCCTACAGCAAAGGGGCCTGACTGTTAGAAGAAAAACTAAAATACAGAAGGAAATAGCTTCAACATCAACAGGGAAGATGTCCTCTAAGAGACTATATCCAAAATCACCAACTTCAAAAATCAAAGGTAGATAAATCCATTACAATAGGAAGAAACCAGCACAAAAAGGATGAAATTATCAAAGACCAGTATGCCCCTCCTCCTCCAAGGGATCAGAACTCCTCACCAGCAAGGTAATAAAACAGGATGAAGAATGAGTCTGGTGAATTGACAAAAGCAGGCTTCAGACAGTGGATAATAACAAACTTATCCTAGCTAAAGGAACATATTCTAACCCAATGCAAAGAAACTAAAAACCTTGAAAAAATGTTAGATGAAATGCTAACTAGAATAACCAGCTGAGAGAAGAACATAAATGACTTGAAGGAGCTGAAAAACAGACCATGAGAACTTCACAAAGCAAGCACAAGTTTCAATAGCCAAATCAATCAAGCAGAAGAAAGGATATTAGAGATTGAAGATCAACTCAATGAAATACAATGAGAAGGCAAGATTAGAGAAAAAAGAGTGAAAAGAAATGAAGAAATCCTCCAAGAAATATGGAATTGTGTGAAAAGATCTAATCTATGTTTGATAGGTGTACCTGAATGTGATGGGGAGAATGAATCCAAGCTGGAAAAGACTCTTCAGGATATTATCCAGGAGAACTTCCCCAACCTAGCAAGGCAGGCCAACGTTCAAATCCAGGAAATACAGAGAACACCACAAAGATATTACTCAGGAAGAGCAACCCCAAGGCACATAATCATCAGATTCACCAGCATTGAAATGAAGGAAAAAATGCTAAGGGCAGCCAGAGAGAAAGGTTGGGTCACCCACAAAGGAAAACCCATCAGACTTACAGTGGATCTCTCTGCAGAAACCCTACAAGCCAGAAAAGAGTGGAGACCAATATTCAACATCCTTAAAGAAAAGATCTTTCAACTTGGAATTTCATATCCAGCCAAGCTAAGCTTCATAGTGAAGGAGAAATAAAATCCTTTACAGACAAGCAAATGCTTAGATTTCATCACCACCAGACCTTCCTTACAAGAGCTCCTGAAAGAGCCACTAAACATGGAAAGAATAACGAGTACCAGCCACTGAAACATGTACCAAATGGCAAAGACCTATGATGCAATGAAAAAACTTTGTCAACAAATGGGCAAAACAATCAGCCAGTAACAAAATAGCAATATCAAATTCCCGTATAACAATATTAATGTTAAATGTAAACAACGTAAATGCCCCAGTCAAAAGACACAGACTGGCAAACTGGATAAAAAGTCAAGATTCATCAGTGTGCTGTATTCAGGAGACTCATCTCAAATGCAAAGACACACATAGACTCAAATAAAGGGATGGGAGAAGATTTATGAAGCAAATGGAAAGCAAAAAAAAGCAGGTGTTGCAATCCTAGTCTCTGATAAAATGGACTTTAAACTAACAAAGATCAAAAGAGACAAAGAAGGGCATTACATAATGGTAAAACAATCAATGCAACAAGAAGTGCTAACTATCCTAAATATCTATCCACCCAATACAGGAGCACCCAAATATATAAAGAAAGTTCTTAACAACTTACAAAGAGACTTAGACTCCCACACAATAACAGTGGGAGACTTTAACACTTCAAGTCAATATTAGACAGATAGTCAAGACAGAAAATCAATAAGGATATCCAGGACTTGAATGCAGATTGGGACCAAGTGGACCTACTAGACATTGACAGAACTCAACACCCCCTCCACCCCCACCAAATCCACAGAATATACACTCTTCTCAGCATCCTGTCACACTTATTCTAAAATTGACCACATAATTGCAAGTAAGTCACTCTTCAGCAAATGCAAAAGAATGGAAATCATAACAACCAGTCTCTCAGACCACAACGCAATCAAATTAGAACTCAGGATTAAGAAACTCACTCAAAACTGCACAACTACATGGAAAATGAACAACCTGCTCCTGAATGATGACTGGCTAAACAATGATATGAAGGCATAATAAAGATTTTCTTTGAAACCAACAAGAATGAAGATACAATGTACCAGAATCTCTGGGACACTGTATCTAGTGTCTAGAGGGAAATTTATAGCACTAAATGCCCACATGAGAAGCCAGGAAAGATCTAAAATTCACAGGCTAGCATCAAAATTGAAAGAGCTAGAGGAGGAAGATCAAAAAAGTTGAAAAGTTAGCAGAAGACAAGAAATAGCTAAGATCAGAGCAGAAAATGAAGGAGATAGAGACACAAAAATCACTCCAAAAAATCAATAAATCCAGGAGATTTTTTTTGAAAAGATCAACAAAATAGACAGACTGCTAGCCAGATTAATAAACAAAAAGTGATAGAGAAGAATCTAATAGGTGCAATAAAAAATGATAAAGGGGGATATCATCACTGATTTGACAGAAATACAAACTACCATAAAAGATTACTACAAACGCCTCTATGCACACAAACCAGCAAATCTGGAATAAATGAATAAATTCCTGGACATTTTCACTCTCCCAAGACCAAAGCAGGAAGAAGTGGAATCCTTGAATACACCAATAACAAGGTCTGAATTTGAAGAAGAAATTAGTAGCCTACTAACCAAAAAAAGTCCAGGCCAAGACAGATTCACAGCTAAATTCTACCAGATGTACAAACAGGAGCTGGTCCCATTTCTTCTGAAACTATTCCAAACCATACAAAAGGAGGGAATCCTCCTTAACTCATTTTATGAAACCAAAATCATCCTGATACCAAAGCCTGGCAGAGACACAACTGAAAAAGAGAAGTTAAGGCCAATATTCATGATGAACATTGAAGAAAAATCTTCAATAAAATAATGACAAATCCAATGCAGCAGCACATAAAAAAGGCTTATCCATCATGATCAGGTAGTATTCATCCCACGGACGCAAGGCTGGTTCAACTTACACAAATCTATAAACGTAATCCATCATATAAACAGAAACAAAGATAAAAACCACATGATCATCTCAATAGATACAGGCAAGGCCTTCAACAAAATTCTACAGCCTTTGATGCTAAAAACCGTCAATAAACTACGTATAGATGGAATATATCTGAAAATAACAAATGCTATTTATGACAAACCCACAGCGAACATCATACTGAATGGGCAAAAACTGTAATCATTCCCTTTTAAAACTGCACTAGACAAGGATGCCCTCTATCACCATTCCTATTCAATATAGTATTGGAAGTTCTAGCCAGAGCAATCAATCAAGAAAAAGAAATAAAGAGTATTCAATTAGGAAAAGAGGCAGTCAAATTGTCTCTATCTGCAGATAACATGATTGTATATTTGGAAGACCCCATTGTCTCAGTGCGAAATCTTCTTAGGATAATAAGCAACTTCAGCAAAGTCTCAGGATACAAAATCAATGTGCAGAAACCACAAGCATTACTATAAACCAATAACAGACAAACAGAGAGCCAAATCATGAGCAAACTCCCTTTCACAATTGCTCTAAAGAGAATAAAATACCTAGCAATACAATTAACAAAGGATGTGAAGGACCACTTCAAGAACTACAAACTACTGCTCAAGGAAATAAGAGAGAACACAACAGATGGAAAAACATCCCATGTTCATGGTTAGGAAGAATCAATGTGAAAATGGCCATACTGCCTAAAGAAATTTGCAGATTCAATGCTATCCCTACCACGCTATCATTGAACTTCTTCATAGAACTTGAAACACCACTTTAAATTTCATATGGAACCAAAAGAGAGCCCACATAGCCAAAAGAATCCTAAGCAAAAAAAAAAAAAAAAAAAAAAATGAAGCTGGAGGCGTCACGCTACCTGATTTCAAACTATACTACAAGGCTGCAGTAATAAAAAAAAAGCATGGTACTTGTACCAAAATAGAGCTATAGAACAATGGAACACAACAGAGGCCTCAGAAGTAACCCCACACATCTGCAACCATCTGATCTTTGACAAACATGACGAAAACAAGCAACGGAGAAAGGAATCCCTGTTTAATAAATGGTGTTGGGAAAACTGGATAGCCATGTGCAGAAAGCTGAAACTGGACCCCTTCCTTACACCCTGTACAAAAATTAACTCCAGATTGATTAAAAATTTAAACATAAGACTTAACACCGTAAAAACCCTAGAAGAAAACTTAGACAATATCATTCAGGACATAGGCATAGGCAAGGACTTAATGACTAAAACACCAAAAACAATGCCAACAAAAGCTAAAGTAGACAAATGGGATCTAATTAAACTTAAGAGCTTCTGTACAGCAAGTGAAACAATCATTAGAGTGAAGCGGCAACCAACACAATGGGTAGAAATTTTGCAATCTACCCATCTGACAAAAGGTTAATATCCAGAATCTACAGAGAACTAAAACAGATTTATAAGAAAAAACAAATCTTTCAAAAGTGGGCAAAGGATCTGAACAGACACTTTTCAAAAGAAGACATTTGTGAGGCCAACAAACATATGAAAAAATGCTTATCATCACTGGTCATTAGAGAAATGTAAATCAAAACCACATTGGGATGCCAGTTATAATGGTGATCATTAAAAAATCTGGAGACAACAGATGCTGGAGAGGATGAGGAGAAATAGTAACACTTTTACACTGTTGATGGGAGTGTAAATTAGTTTAAGCATGTGGAAGAGAGTGGTAATTCCACAAGGATCTAGAAAAGGAAATATCATTTGACCCAGCAATCCCATTACTGGGTATATACACAAAGGATTATAAATCATTCTATTATAAAGACACATGCACACATCTGTTCATTGTGACACTGATTACAATAGCACTGACGAGGAACCAACACAAATGCCCATCAGAGATAGACTAGATAAAGAAAATGTGGCACATATACACCATAGAATAATATGCAGTCATAAAAAAGGATGAGTTCATGTCCTCTGTGGGAATATGGATGATTCTGGAAACCATCATTCTCAGCAAACAGACACAAGAACAGAAACCAAACACCACATGTTCTCAATCACAGGGGAGTGTTGTACACTGAGAACCCATGGACACAAGGAGAGGAACATCACACGCTGGGGGTCTGTTGGAGAGTGGGAGGCTAGGAGAGGGACAGCAAGGGATGGGAAAGTTGGGAAGGTATAACATTGGGAGAAATGCCTGATGTAGGTGAGAGGGGCATGGAGGCAGTAAACCACCATGGCATGTGTGTACCTATACAACAATCCTACAAGATCTGCACATGTACTCCAGAGCTTAAAGTACATTTAAAAAAAAAAAAAAAAAAGGAAAAAAACCCTGCAAACACCTTGATTTTGGATCTGTAGCCCACAGAAGTATGAAACAATAAATTGCTGTTGTTTTCACCAAAAATAAAAATAAAATAAAAATAAAAATTCATGATGTGTGCAATCAGATTAAAACACATTTGTTTTGATGGAAAAAAAAAAGAATAGAAGAACAGTCCAAACGTAAGACAGACTTCAGCACTGATTGACTCAATCTACACAGCAATGTCCAGGCACTTGCCATGAATATCTAAGTACTTTCTTTCTTTCATCTCTGCCATATGAGGTAGCAGCTTTATATCCAGCATGGTAGCTATTCAAGGTTTATATCACTACACAGTAATATATAAATACATATATACACACATATATATTTACTGACTATATTTATACATATATATAATTTTATTTACTCCAAAAGGAAAATAACAGCAAAATACAGTAATATAATATACACTTAAAATTATATATTTATATATTATACATTATTTTATGTCTATAATTATAATATAATAATATATATTATATTATATCTTAATATCTTGTATTAAGGTATACAGTAATTGTATATTATAGTACATATAATTATATATAAATTTGTAATTATATATTAATATAAATACATATATAATTACCATATTTTGTTGTTATTTTCTTTTAGCAGTCATTAAATTTTCTTCAGATAGGCACCTGTACATTTTTCTCATGTATCATTGGTTAGAATGGAGTAATACGATCATTTAGGATGCCATTACCATCTTAAGGTATAAGTTCAGCAGTGCACACTATTGTGTCGTGACTAAATTTGGGAAAGATGGGCAACAAACAAAAATGGCATATTATGAAAGAGAAAGAAAGAGGGAATAGGTGCTATTTATTTTGTCTATGTTTCTTCTAGGGAGGACTTTCTAATTTTAAACATCATTTAAAAGACAAGTCAGAAATTATCTCCTTGAGACAATCCTCTTTAATTACCTTTATCATCATTCCAGCATTTCTCTCCTGGGGATCTATTACAGGCTATATCTAGCCTACTTATCACTTAGTATTTAGATTCTTTGTTTCCATCATTGGCTTCTTCACTAATTTGTGAGTACTGCAAGGGCAAAAATAATTTTTATTCATTTTCTTGTAAACAGTATATTTAAATAATATATCTTGGATGAATTGTTGAAAACACAATTGCAAATTATTCATATTTGCTAAAATTATTTCCAGTAGAAGCACTTAATTTTAGTACCTAAGTACCTTTTGGTATTCAGATGTAGTAACAGGAATTTATTGCAAATGATTCTGTCTCATATATTCCACTCAAAATCATGTTAGGATATTAAATTAAATTATACAATATAGAGTTTTCCTAACTTTCTAACCCAATTTGTGGAAATCTAATTTATGGGTTTTTTTTCTAATTTTTCTTAATGGAAAATATGCCAATGATCTTATTTGACATAAAACAAAACTGTCTTGTTTTTCCAGTACCCATCCAATGTGTATTCCATGGGAACTCAATAAATATGTATAGTTAAATAAATGCATTATGAATATTTATATTTCACTTGTTATAGAATATAACATCTTATTTCTCTCTCTCTATATATATATATGTGTGTGTGTATGTGTGTGTGTATTCACCTGTGTGCATATATGTTTGTGTGTCTGTATATATATGCATGCTATTACATATATGTATATTTATAAATATGTTTGTATTAGTCTGTTCTCACACTGCTAATAACAACACACATGAGAGTAAGTATCTATAAAGGAAAGAGGATTAATCAGCTCGCAGTTCTATATGGCTGGGGTTGCCTAACAATCATGGCAGAAGGCAAGGGAGAAGCAAATGCATGCCATACATGGTGGCAGGCAGACAGTGTGTACAGGGGAACTATGCTTTATAAAATCAACAGATCTCATGAGACCTTTTCACTATCATAAGAACAGCAGGGGAAAGATCTGCCCCCATGATTCAATTACCTTTCACCAGTTCTCTCCCACAATGCGTGGAAATTATGGAAGTTACAATTCAAAGTAAGATTTGGGTGGGGACATAGCCAAACTATATTATTCTGCTGCTGGCCCCTCCCAAATCTTCTCTCCTCATAGTTCAAAAGTAAGAATGCCTTCCCAACAGTCCCCTCAAGGTCTTAACTCACTTCAGCATTAACTCAAATTCCATAGTCCAAAGTCTTATCTGAGACAATGCAAGTCCCTTTCACCTATGACCCTGTAAAATAAAAGCAAGTTAGTTACTTCCTAGATACAACAGAGGTATAGGAAATGAGTAAATACAGCCATTCTAAATGGGAAAAATTAGTCAAAAGAGACTACAGGTTCCATGCAAGTCCAAAATCCAGTGGGGCAGTCAAATCTTAAAGCTCCAAAATAATCTCCTTTGACTCCATGTCTCACATCCAGGTTACGTTGATGCAAGAGGTAGGTTCCCATGGTTTTGGGCAGCTCCACCTCTATGACTTTGCAGGGAATTTTCACAGGTTGGTGTTGAATGTCTGTAGCTTTTCCAGGAACACAGTGCAAGTCAGTGGATCTATCATTCTGGGGTCTGAAGGATGGTGGCACTCATCTCACAGTTTTACTAGGCAGTGCCTCAGTGGGGACTCTGTTTGAGGGATCCAACCCTACATTTCCCTTCCATGCTGCCCTAGCAGATGTTCAGCATGAGGGCCCTCCTCCTGCAGCAAACTTCTGCCTGAACAACTAGGCATTTCCATACATCCTCTGAAATCTAGGCTGAAGTTCTCAAACCTCAATTCTTGACTTCTGTGCACCTGTAGATCCAATACCATATAGAAGCTGCCTAGACTTGGGGCTTATCCCCTCCAAAGCAATGGCCTGAACTGTACATTGGCCCCTAATAGCCAAGACCAGAGCTGAAGCAGTTGATACACTGGAAACCGTGTCTCAAGGATGAATACAGCAGGGGGGCCTTGGACCTAGCACACAGAACCATTTTTCCCCTCTAGGCCTCCAGGTATGTGATGGGAGGGGCTGCCATGAAGATCTCTGAATGCTTTGGAGACATTTCTTCATTGGATTATTGATTATCATTCAGCTTCTTGTTACCAATAGAAATGTACGCAGCTAGCTTCAATGTATCCCCAGGAAATATGTTTTTTCTTTTCCACTGCACTTTCAGGCTGCAAATTTTCCAAACTTTTATGCTCTACTTCCTTTTGAATACTTTGCCATTTAAAAATTTCTTCTGCCAGGTACCCTAAATCATCTTTCTCAAGTTCAAAATTCCACAAATACCTAGAGCAGGAGCAAAATGCTACCAGTCTCTTGTTCTTGCAAGTGTGACCTTTACTCCGGTTCCCAACAAGTTTTTCATCTCCATCTGAGGCCACCTCAGCCTGGGCTTCATTATCCACATCATTATCAGCATTTGGTCCAAGCCTTTCAACAAGCCTCTAGGAAATTCCAAACTTTCCCACATCTTCCTGTCTTCTGAACCCTCTATATCTCTAGAAGTTCTAAACTTTCCTATATTTTTTTATCTTCTGAGCCCCCCAAACTGTTCCAACATCTGCCTGTTACTAAGTTCCAAACTCGCTTCCATATTTTTGGGCATCTTTATAGCAGCATCCTACTACCCAGTACCAATTTACTGTATCGGTCTCTTTTCACACTGCTAATAAAGAAATACCGAAGGCTGATTAGTTGATAAAGGAAATAAGTTTAATGAACTCACAGTTCCACATGGCTAGGGAGGCCTCACAATTATGTCACAAGACAAAGGAGAAGCACATGTCTTGTATGGCGGCAGACAAGGAGAGCATGAGCAGGGAACTCCCCTTTATAAAACCATTAGATCTCATGAGACATTTTCACTATTATGAGAACAGCAAGGGAAAGATCTGCCCCCATGATTCAATTACCTCCCACCATATCCCTTCAATGAAACATGGAAATTACGGAAACTAGAATTCAAGATGAGATTTGGGTGGGGACACAGCCAAATCCTATCAATGTTGTTGGAAATATCACCAAGTATCTTAGAGGAGAGCTTAAAAAAATACTATAACTTGGCTGAAGCCAAGAGAATGGTCATTCATTCCAAGTTGGATCAGTTCTCTGTAAGCTTCCATTGGCAGCAATCAAATGAGAAGTTTCCATTCTCAGATAGAGTAGATCTTGAATACCATAGATATCCATCACCGAAGGTAAGTGAACGTGTTGGAGTAAGATCTTCATTTGGTTAGTCTTGATACACATCAACAAGAGCCCTGTGGAATTCTGTGAACACTGAGTGATTCCGGTCAGAACACCTACTCTTCTCTCCCCTCCAACATTTATTGCTCACTAATACTCTTCATCTTGAAATCATGAAGTATAATCTCATTATGCCATTTAAATCTGTCCCTGTCATTCGCTAAGATGGTCTCAATTCTCCCTTTCACCTAGGACTCCATTTCCTATAGGACTCTGTACACAGAATTTATTGATTTCATACATTATCTCAAGTCAACTAATAAAATGCTTACATTGAACTATCTGTAAATTAGAATCAGTCATCAGCCAAATTTGCTGTATCTTGCAGCTCTTCTTTGAACAATACATTTCTTTTTTTCATTCTAAACCCAGGTTCTGTTCTGAGGAGACTATTTCAATAAAAAAGTGTCAGTGTATTGTTTTCCTCATGCTTCTTGTTTTATGGAAACTGGAGGTAGAATAATTTTCCTCCTTGTTCTTATTGTCTGTTTCAAATTGCTCTTTTTCTCTCCACTGGAAAAAATCAATCAACTGTGAAATCAGACTCTACCACCAACTGTTCCTGCTTGTTCTCATTATCTGCTAATCCTTGGGCCACTTTCCCTCATGTTCTGGAAAATTTAGTGCCCACTACAATGATACTGCATTCGACATCACCCTTGCTGTAAATCTTGGTGATTTCGACACCCACTTGAATTCTTTTCCCATTATCATGGCCTCTCAGTTCTTTGATGTTACATCTTCCACTTGTTAGGTCTCCAACCTCATCTCAGACATTTACATGCAAGATCATGTTTTAGATGTCATCAGCAAATTCAAATACCACATTATTCAGCTACCGTATACAATTCTTCTAATTTTATTCATTGAATATACTTTAAAGCTTATTGGATGCAGCAAAGTATTGATTCCACTAATGTCCCTCTCCCTCCTTCTGGTCTTGTTTCTTTGCTTACAGTTTTGACCCCATGTTCATTCAATCATTATACTACATACAAGCATTCCACGCCCCGCCTTCCATTTTATGCTTTGCTATGCTCATGTGCCTGAATCACAACCCTGGGAAAATAAAATGGACACCTGCATCCACAGAAAAACATGGAGAAAGCTACACACAAGACTGTTGCTACAATTCTCAAATTAAATGTAAGATCACTTATCTCAGGTGGTTCCTACTTGACCAGTGTTGATAGGTAATTGTACAATATTTCCCTAGTCCTCATTCTTCTATGTGATCCTACCAGTGCTACTGCTTTCCTATAACCTATACCTCTTTCCTTATCTTTCTTTTCAAAGTATGATCTGAGAAAAAAGAACCACAAGAGAAAATATAAAAGCTCTTACTCCTACTACTTTCCTGTACTGGCCACTTACCTGTACATAAACCTAAATACTCTGTCTTTTCTACGTCAAAATGAGTAAACAATCTGTCCTCCTTGCAAAGGGAAACTCGCTCATTTGACCCTATACCTCATCCTTTCTCCCCTAAGTGAGAACCTAGGAATATTTCTTTAGCAATCCTACTGCCTTGTTCTTACAAGATTAGTTTCCTCTCTACGGGATCACACCCAGCAGCATAAAGACCAGGTGTTATTTTCCCAGCACAAACAATCCTTTTTAAACCAATTTTCATGCCAGTTTTTTCTTCTGTTTACTATTAAACTTATTAAAGGAGCTTTTAAAAATTGATCTCTATAATTCATGTCCTTGCATTATTTTCTCAGCCCACCCCTTTCAGTCTTTTGTCAGCTGAATTTCATTACAATTGCTGTTATCAAGGTCACCACTGATCTCCAGATTGCTATATTTAAAGACCAATTTTTTTCTGTTCTCATTTCATTTAACCTCTAGTAAGTCTTTGGTAAAGTTGACTACGTTCTTATACTTGAAGCACTTTGTCTTCCAGAACATAGCGTTTTCATTTTATTTCTACCTCTCTGAACACTCAATACCTATTGCTGGCTCTTCTTTAATTATTTGTTAAAATACTATCCAGCATTTACTTCTGGATATCTTTTTTAAAAAAACCTATACTTCCTTCCTTGGTGATTTTATTAAATCTTCTTTCTTTGAAGAACTTTCCCAGGCTAGTATCTGCCATGTGTATTTTCTTAAGACTGCCCTCTTCATTAAATCCGAATTCTTATGTTCACATGCCTATTTAGTATTTCAGAGGGATCTAATTCAATATGTACAAAATAAGACTACTATTATGCACCTTAAATGTGTTGTTATTGCTACAGAGGAACAACAAGGATTCTGTTAAATACAAAACATATCATGTGATTCAGTTGTTCAAAACTCTTAAATGTTTTCTCATCTCCCTTGGTAAAAGTTAGAGCTCTTATAATTGCCAAAGCAAAATTGACATCAAAGTTAAACTGCTAAGGGAGACTTCATTCAAGGCTGCTGCAATAGAGGAAAGAGCCTCAACTCAATTCCAAGGAATTAAAGGTAAAAAGGATTTTAAACACTGTGGTTAGCTCATGAAAATGTGCTAGAGAATGTTAGGCCACCCGTGTTTGCTAATGGTCATTTTTCAAGGAAATAGTAAGTTTCTCATAACTTTATGACAGAAGGTAGTTTTGCAACTTGGAGCAAAGCAACACCTAAGTTAGATTTCTACAACTCCTACAAAAATGGACCATAGGAATGTTATTTTATTTGATAATTATATTTCAAAATAAAAGCTCACAAGTCCATAAAAAGACATTCTTGGTTATTAAAAATGGCAAGAAGCTCTACAAAAGGATTTTCACCTCAAAGGGCAGAGAAAGGATTTAAATTTACAAGTTTTGTATGTAAATAATCTAAGAAAAGAGAGGTCAAGGGCCTGGAAATTAGAATGAAGGCTGTCTACATTGTAATCAAGTGGAAGAAAGTTGAAGGGTATCTTAGTCACAATGATTTACAAAGCACATGATGAGTTTGTTACGTTTCCTGTCTAATCTAATGTCTAACTCAACATCCTTTTACTTATTGTACCTTACTGTTCCTTGAATACACCAAACACATACTTCCCTACGGCTTTTGTACTTACTGTTTCCTCTATCTGAAATGTTCATGGTCTAATATTTCCATAGATTGCGTTTTGTCTTCCTTTTGTTTTTTCCTTAGATGTTATCTTCTCAGTGAGATCTTCTCATGTCATGCTATCTAAAATTGCATCGCTGACTCTTCCTAGTTCATTCAGTTTTTACATTTTGCTCTTTGTCACTGATCTTCTGATGTGCTACAAATTCTAATTGTTTTCCTTTCTTTGTATTTTTTATCCAAATAGTGTTTAACTTTGATAATGTCAGAAATGTTTGCTTGTGTTGTTCATAACTACGTTGTGACTCTCACATCAGGAAGAGTAATAGATATTTGATGAATGAATGAATGTCAAGAAGACAGACTTTGAGTTGAGAACTCTAGTTTAGAGTTCTAATTTTCTCAATTATGTGACTTTAAAAAACTTGCATAATTTACTTTCTTTTTCATAAATTATTTTCTTTATTCATTTAAAATAAGAAGCATGACCTGCAGAATTCCTACTAATTCTTTTATAGTTAACAATTTGCAGCACTTGGTACCAGGATAACTTTTTATCATTTCACATATTTTAGCTTTTATTCTTCATCCTGTGTGTTGTTACTACTATAGTCACTACATGGGAAATGAGAAAATTGAGATATAACAATGTGTGGTTAAAGTCGTATAGCTAGTGAAAATGAGAGAATTGATCTGATACTAAGCTGTCCAGCTCCAAAGTATATGCTAAGTGCTGATTTTATGAAACTATATGTTAACAAACTTTGATTTTTTTGTTACTGTAATTTATTTCTTATTACTATTAATATGATAATCAGTCAGTATTCACTTAAAGTATCTACTATAAATGTATCATGTGTGTATATACATATATGTATATATATGCACACATATTTATACACATTTATCTATGTATGTACACAATTGTCTTATATATCCTTTTACCTGTGTAAATGTATATATGTATGGTAAATGTACATATATAAAGTACATATACATATGTATATACACAAAGTAAATGTACATAGGAAAGACATAGTCAAATTGAATCCTACGTTGAGTTTTGTAGAGTAAACTTACCTCAGAGTTGATCAGTTTAAGAGATAAGTCAGCTAAGTTTTCAAAATTCTACTCTGAGAATCATTGGCTGCAGGATAAGCAAAGGAAAGGTAAACTCTCATGCACTTTGAAGACTGTGCATGAGTCATATGAGTCTGAAAAACTAGTGGCTCCAGGGATGTCTTCTGATAATGGTATGCTGCCATTCCTTAGAAGCTGAAGAATTGCTCAGAAATGCTACAAGGAATTCATTGGAACAGATTTCTGTTGGAGATCTCCAAATGAAAAAGCTCTGTTACTGTTTTTATTTAGAAGTTTCTATATACTACAGTATTTAGGACCCATACACTATAGTTACAGTAACTCTATGTTGTAGTGAGATCCCAGGAGAGGTTTTCGTCATATAGCTGTGTCACTGCTTCCACAGTATTGCTCATCTTTGAAAACTGGACTTAATATTTCTAGAGACAACATTTTACACTTTCATAAATTGTTTCTGCCACAGCTTGTGAAGTGAGAAACAGGAAGTAGAGTGTGGCACTGAGCAACTTAAAATCTGCTTTTGTCTCCTCAATACAGAGAGGAATGTCTATCAAATTTCACTTTTAGAGTTTACTTGCTCTTCCCTCAACTAATTTCACAGACAAGCAATTTTCCAGTGATGTCCCAAGTGGAAAAGTGAAATACTTTACCTTTTATTTGGACAACTGGATAAAATCAGCTATCAGTGGCTTATCCAGATTGTTCCTAATTTTTTCTGACTTTCCAACTATATCCAGTAAAAATCATGGATGAACAAATGAGGAAACAAGAAACATATGCTTTTAGATCCAAAGCACCAAAAGGAGGATTTTATCCATAAACCAACTGGAAAAGGATGAGATGCACTGAATCATTTGTCTCTTGCATGAAGAACCCATCTATTTAGAGATACAGCAAATTGAATAAAAAGCACTGAGAGGAGCACTTCAAGATGGCTGACTAGATGCAGCTAGAAAGTGCCTCTCCTATGGGAAGAAACTGATATTTCAACCAAATCAACACAATTTGAAGAGATTTTCAGAGAGAAAACACCAAATGTAAATGGAAAAAAGACACTGATGTCTAGGCAGAAGAGCAAGGATTCTGGTAACCCCCTGTGGATTTCCTGAATGCTAGGGCTGGTTCTTGGCCACAAATGGCTTCTAGGGAAGGGGTGAGTGAAGAGACTACCCACTCTTGCCATAGACCTCTGGAATCCTAGTTACTGGGGTCCCCACAACCTCCATTGGCATTTGAACTGGCAGGGCAAATCTCCTCTCAGATCAGAGAGAGAGGAAGAGCTGAAGCAGGCACAAAGTCAGGCATGTTTGTGTAAGAGACAGCTCTTGTGGCACTCAGCCATAAATGCCCATCCCCCAGGGCTCCCCATCTCCCTCTTAGAGGCTACTAGCCTGATTTAATCACAAGACCAGTAGAAGGTAGGACCAGCTTACTCCTGGGATGGGGGCACATCAGTCCTGCAGGACCACTTCCCTGTCAGTCCTCCCAGGGTTCCTGTCTGGCTGCCCTGCAGAAATCTGTACATAGTGTAACTTTTTCTGCCCAGGCTAGGTGAACTGCTCCACCAGAGTGTATTTCAGCAGCCTGGTAATTTTTGGACATCCCAGCACAACCTGAATCCAACACTGAGGAGGGAGCTACAAGCAGGTCCTGGCATGCCCGGGCTACCACTTATGGCTCAGGAGTGTTGAACCAAGACCTGCATCTTGGACTTAAGTAAAAGAGTCCTCACTGTCAGAAAACTGGGAGGGGTGAGTTGCACAAATGTGTGGGCTGGTGTGGCCTGCCTTCCTTCACAGGGCTGGTCCTTGCCAGATCTCTGCCTGAGGGAGTTCTACAGCCCACAACACCTGATAGCAACAATAAATTGAGGGCACAGTGCCAGGGTTTGGAGATGCCCCCTCCAAGACCCTCTCTGGCTCTCACTGAAGAGCACAGCTGCCAACAGGAGTATACAAAAAAGAGCCATACAGCTGAGTAAGGTCCTGTTTACTGCTGATTGTGCTCGAGTGTCATCTACTGGATCACAGCCCAAAATAAAACACCCCCCGACCCGCCAAAAATTGCTAATACTCCCCAGGGTGGAACGAAGGGCAAGAATTCAACAACAAATAAAGACCCTCTAAGAATCTTGCCCTCTGAATACTTTCAGTAACAAAGCCAACTGAAGATACTTAATTTATATCATAGTTAAAGGGACACCAACACTTCCAGATGAGAAAGAATCAGCTTAAGAAAGTCAGAGTGTCACCTTACCTCTAAACAATCCCATTAGCTTCCCGGCAATGGTTCTTAACCAGTCTGAAATGTCTAAAATTGCAGAAATAGAATTCAGAATCTGGAGGGCATGGAAGCTCACTGAGATTCTGCAAGGAAGACAAGCAATCCAGTAAAACAACACAAGAGCTGAAGGATGAAATAATCATTTTAAGAAAACCCCAAACTAAATTCTTGTCATAATACAATTAGAAGTATGAATAGAAGAATAAATCAAGCTGAGGAAAGAATTTCAGAGCTCAAAAACCAGTTCTTTATATCAACTCAGTCAGGCAAAAATAAAGAAAAAAGAACTAACAAAAATGATTAAAACCTTTAGGAAATATGGCATTATTTAAAGAGACCAAATTGATAACCATTGGCATTCTTGAGAGAGAAAGAGAGAAAATAAGCAACCTGGAAAGCATATTTGAGAATACAGTGCATAAAAATTTCCCTAGTCTTGCTAGAGAGGTTGACATGCAAATCCAAGAAATACAGAGAACTCCAGCTAGATACAGTTCCAGATAACCATCCCTAAGGCACATAGGCATCAGATTCATAAAGGCCATCACAAAAGAAAAACATCATAAAAATAGCTAGAGAAAAGGGGCAGGTGTCTTGTAGAAGGAATCCTCAGGCTAGCATCAGACCTGTCAACAGAAATCTTACAAGTCAGAGGAGAATGGGGGCCAATTTTCAGCACCCTTAAAGAAAAGAAATCCCAACCAAGAAATTCATGTCCCAATAAACTCAGGTTCATAAGTGAATAAAAAATATAATTCTTATGGACAAGCAAATGCTGAATAAACACATTTCTACTAGACCAGGCTTACAAAAGGTCTTTAAGGCAGTGCTAAACGTGGAGTCAAAAGAATGACACCTGCTACTACGAAAACACACTTAAGCACATAGCCCAGAGGCACTATAAGGCAACTATCCAATCAAGTCTACAGAACAACCAGCTAATAACACAATGATGGCAAAGATTATACAAATTAATTTTAGCCATGAATATTAATGAGCTAAACACCTCACTTAAAAGACACAGAGTGGCAAGCTGGATAAAAAGACAAGATCCAACCATCTATTCTTTTCAAGACTCCTATCTCATGTGTAATGACACTTAGAAGGATGAAAAAATATCTACCATGTAAGGAAAGAGTGGGAGTCGCTATTCTTCTATCAGGTAAAACAGACTTTACACCATTAAAGATTAAAAAGAACCATGAAAGCCATTACATAATGATAAAGGGTATGATCCAAAAAGAACCTTTAACTATCCAACTATCCTAAATACATACATGTCCAACATTGCAGAACTCAGATTTATAAAACAAGCTCTCCTTTGCTGCGAAAAACTTAAACAACCACAGAATAATATTGGGAGACTTCAACACCTCACTGACAGTGTTATGCGGATCATTGAGACAGAAAACTCACAAAGAAACTCTGAATTTCAACTTGACACTTGACCAGTTGGACCTAATAGACAGCTACGAACAATCCACCTAACAATCACAATATTTATTCTTCTATCTGTGCATGGAACCTTCGAGGATCAACCACATGCTCAGTCATAAAGCAAGGCTGAATAAATTATAAAAAATTAAAATCATACAAAGCACAATTTCAGACGACAACATAATAAAAATAGAAGTCAATATCAAGAAGATCTCTCAAAACTATCTAGACACATTGGAATTGTGTTGGAATTCAACCATTTACTCCTGAGTAAACATTGGGTGAATAACTCCAGAGTGAACATTAAAATTAAGGCGGATATTTTAAAAAATGACCATACTTCCAAAGCATTTTACACATTCAAAACTACACCAATCAAACTACTGATGTCATTCTTTACAAATTTATAAAAAAACTATTCTAAAATTCATATGAAAACAAAACAGAACACAAATAGTCAAAGCAACCCTAGGCAAAAGGAACAAAGCTGGAGGCATCACACTACCTGACTTCAAACTATGCTATAAAGCTATTTCAGGCAATAAGCAAAAAAGCATGATAATGGTACAAGAACAGACAAATAGAACAATTGATCAGAATAGAAAATTCAGAAATAAAGCCATACATGTACAGTCATCTAATCTTTGACAAGACCAGCAAAAACGAGCTATAGGGAGTAACTGGCTAGCCATTGCCAAAGATTGAAGCTGGACCCCTACTTTTTGCCATATACAAAAATTAACTCAAAATGGATCAAAGATTTAAATGTATTACCTCAAACTATAAAAATCCTAAAAGACAACATAAGAAATACTCTTTTTTGAAGAAAAGGGAATGCTTATAGACTTTTGGTGGGAATGTAAATTAGTTCAGCCACTATGGAAAGAAGATTGGAAATTATAACAGAGCTTATCATAGAACTTTGGTCATAGAATTTAAAACAGAGCTACCATTGAACCTGGCAATCCCATTGCTGGGTATGTACTTAAAGGAAAATAAATTATTCTACCAAAAGGACACATGCACTCATGTGTTCATCAATGTACTATTCACAATAGCAAAGACATGGAATCAACCTAAATTCTCATCAACCTTGAACTGGATAAAGAAAATGTGGTACATATGCACCATGGAATATTGTGCATCCATAAAAATGAACCAAATCATGGCCTTAGCAGGAACATGAATGCAGTTGGAGGCCGTAATCCTAAGCCAATTTAATCAGGAACAGAATACCAAATACCACTCTCACGTTTAAGTGGGAGTTAAACATAGACATGCAGACTACTAGACAGGGGATGTAGAAAGAGGAATGTGGGTTGAAAAACTACCTATCAGACACTTTTCTCACCTGGGTGATGGGATCTGTGATGGTTAATATTGTGTCAACTTGATTGGATTGAAAGATGCCAAGTATTGTTTCTGGTTGTTTCTGTGGGAATGTGGCCCAAGGAGATTAACATTTGAGTCAATGGGCTGGAAGAGGAAGACCTGTCATCAATGTGGATGGGCAACATCCAATCCACTGCCAGCGTGGCTAGAAAAAGAAGGTGGAATAAGCTGGTTTACCGAGTCTCCTGGTTTTCACATTTCTCCCATGTGGAATGCTTCCTGCCATTGAACATCAAACTCCAAATTATTTGGCTTTAAGACTCTTGGACTTATGCCAGTGGTTTGCCAGGGGCTCTCAGGCCATTGGCCACAGACTGAACGACACTGTCAGTTTCCCTACTTTTGAGGCTCTTCGACTCGGAATGAGCCACTATTGGCTTCCTAATACCTCAGCTTGCAGACAACCTATAGTGGGACTTCACTTTGTGATGTGTGAGTCAATTCTCCTTAATAAACTCCTTTTCATATACACATATATCTTATTAATTCTGTCCTTTTAAGAACCTTGACTAATATAGGATCTGTACCCCAAATGTCAGCATCTTGCAGTATTATTATGTAAAAAACTTGCACTTGTACTTCCATATCTAAAATATTTTTTAATTGATAATTTTGTTTTGTTTTGCTATATCACATTTGCCTCTTAAGTAGAAATATTGTGTAAAAAATTAAATGTTGTCAGTAGAGAAATAAATTATTAGAAATAAATCATCCTTTATATGATAGTAGAAATATTAAATAAAATAATGTGAATTGAAACATGATTTTAAACCTCTTTAGAATACATGTAAATAAATTCAAACATTTCAAAAATTGTAGTCAACAATGTAAATTTGAAAAATTTGTAAATTTCAACTTATTTTCACATTTTATATTAATAAGTATATAACAATTTACTTATATATTCTATATTAGACTTTAAAAATTGACAAATAATAAAAATTATCAATTGAATACATGGCTCAAAACTGTATTACACTGTGTTAAAATGGGAAAAGATATGGACAAGGCAATGATTCTTTCTTGAATTACAGCTACATAAAGTAACATGAATTAATCTTATCAAGACAATGTTGACCAAAAAGAGACATTAAATGATAATATTTTTTAAAAGGTAAATTTATGACTCATGCAAATATAAAATGAATATATGCCAAAGATCTATTAAACTTAGTACCTAGTGAATGAAGTAAGAGTTTGTTTAAAGAAGGATTTAGAGTATTAAACATTTGGAAATGTCTAAACAGATACAAAACTTCATTTGGAACAAAAAATTTCTGGAAGAAATCAAGTTTTTCCTCAGCAAATAAATTATTTGCATATTTATGAAGTAGGGTCAATTTCATTTCTGGCAGTTGTTTACCATTTAAAAGACTGTAAAAATCTTATAAACAGTGGAAGACCAAGATAACCTGGAAGGTTGCACTAGAAAGAACATTAAATAATCTTCTTCTTTATTTTCCCATTTTAATTATTCACATTTTTTTATTTACAGACAAAATAAGGTTGATTAATCTCTATTACTTTGGTAAAAGTATGAATTATCATATAGAATTTTTAAAGTTTATTTTATATACGGGGCCATGCAGCATTGAATAATTGAACAATTCGTAGGGCAAAAAAATTGATACCCAATGTTATGACCTATAAAAACTGAGATAATAAATGAATATTGTTTAATCCACAAATATTTCATAATTTATTATGCACAACAAATAAATAATATGCATAGACATCTGTTTGGGTAAGTCTTATCACATTCCCACCAAACAAACAAACAAACAAACAAAAAAAACCACTAGCCTAAAGATGTTACATTGAATGTGATTTTGTGGCAAAGTAAAATTTTCAAATAATAAATAAAATTTTGACTGACAATACTATACTGAATTTTTCAAATATTATCACATGAAACACTGCAGTTTCCCTGATCAATATTGCAACATTTGAGAAAACTTTTCATAAGAGTCTTGATGATTTTTTTTCTGAGTTTATAAATAAATGTTAAAGGCATTAATAAATCTCCAGGGACAATCCATAAGACATACAATTTCTAAAATATGTTTACTGGAAACATTTTATCTACAAAATTTACACCTAGGAAGACTATTGTGACTAAATAACTGTATACATGCAATTTCTGTAAGAGAAACACATCAAACACAGGCAAGGATTTCTTTTTACAAAGTGAAAAAAACTAATGTTTGTAATTTCCCAAGGCACTTATGAAAATTTAAAGATAATTTTAGGTATAAAAAAAGATATTCTGAATTTTTTTCTTTGTTTCCTTTCTTTTCATACACTTTGAATCTGATTTTTAAAAGGCTAAGAAAAGTCCCAAAAAATTTGTGAGAAGAGATTGAACACTTAAGGACATAGGTACCTGGAACACAGTGCTCAGTTGCCCATTTAATCAAAACTACAATAAAACATATAAAAACAAATATGCAAAATAACATCACAGTAAAAGCGTCAGCTTTTTCATAAATAGGAAAACTTTATTATTTGTATGCCTTCTCCTTAAATTATCAAGGACATAATAAAATCAACATAAAGAACATAAGACTCTTCTGGTAGAATATAGAATCTCCACTATCTAGAAAGGTTAAATGGAAAGTAAAGAATAATTTTCAGTTATAGATGAGGCCATTTATCAGAAGACTAAGGAAGCAAAGTAGAGTGAATATTTGAATGATTTTAAAACATGTATAGCTTCTTTTCAAGGGTTGTATTATAAATAATACAATTAACTTCATGATGTCTTTCATTACGCTCTTTTATATTCTGGATCGATTGAGACTTTATTTAAGGATAGTAGTTTTCTCTCAGGGGTATGTAAGGTCAAAACCATGTCAACTGAATACCATGAATACCAAAAAGTGGTTATGTTAATATGTAAGTCATCCATCTTTACTATCTTCAGATTAACCAAGGAGTTTTTAATTTTTTTTTTAATTAAAAAATTTTATTTTCTGAGAAGGAGTCTTGCTCTGTCACCCAGGCTGGAGTGCAATGGAGCGACCTTGGCTCACTGCAGCCCCCGCCTCCCTGGTTCAAGCAATTCTTCTGCCTCAGCCTCCCGAGTAGGTGGGACTACAGGTGCTTGCCACCATGCCCGGCTAATTATTTGTATTTTTAGTAGAGACGGGGTTTCACCATGTTAGCCAGGATGGTCTTGATTCTTTTGACATCGTGATCTGCCCGTCTCGGCCTCCCAAAGTGCTGGGATTACACACGTGAGCCACCACATCTGGCCTAAATCAAGGAGTATTTTTAAATCTCTTTCTTTTTGAATTGGTAAATGTTGGTAGGTGAAATACACATAGACAAACACTCTTTAATATCCATAATAAAAAGCAAGAGTGTGGATGGAGGAGCCTGAATACAACAATTATTGGGATCCAATCACTTAGGACAAGAGTAATCTTTTTCCTTGCAAAATTTATTTTAAAAAACCAAAATTCATGTATAGTTGTATTTCTCTGACACTACTGCTCATTTTAGATATCTCAAGAATTAATAAAGTTTAATTAACATAATGAACTTTATTTCACAGAAATGCTGGTGAGACTAGATAACTGAGAATGGTCTCTCTTATAGATATGTTTTAGTAAATTACAAAAGTTCATAAACCTATGTGAGACAGCCCTGCAAAACCCTTTTATACCTTCTTAAAGTGATTAAAAAATGTATTTATTCAGAAGATCCAAAAGTATAGCCTCTCTATAGTATATGGAAATAAGAATTATAGGCAACTAAATAAAAATTAAACTTATTCATCAATATTTCAGTGTTGTCTTTCACTTAATATTATCTTGGTATCAATGATGACCATTATTCACCTAAACTCAATGTCAAACATAAGATCTTTAACTTGTTTAAAGATGTTAGAAATTATTTCCAACTAATAAATTTCAAAAACATTTTTGAAAAACAGTTTTGTCAGAATAATGACTCAATTTAGTTGAACGGAAAATTATGTTTTTAATTTTCTTAAAAAACATGTAAAAAATGATAGTTTATTTGATTAGCAGACCCATATGTACTAGTCAGCTTTCACTTTTATTATTTTCTTTAAAAACATGTAGAAAAAATGATAGCTTATTTGATTAGTAGATCCATATGTATTAGTCAGCTTGCACTTTTATTATAATAAAAGAATATATAAATGCTATATACTCTTAAGTAAGAGAAATTTATTTTTACAGAGTTCTGGAGGCTGGGAAGTCTAAGTTCCAGGTGATGACTGTTTCAGTTCCTAGCAAATATTCTCTTCTTGGCTTCCAGAAGACCACCTTTCTGCTATGGGTTTACTTGGCCTTTCATCAATATTTATGTTCAGAAAAAAGGAGAAAGAGACTGATCTTAGGTATCAATCACTTGCAATAAAGACGTTGATCCCATCTTGAGGGTCCCACCTTCAGACCTCATCTAACCCTAATTATCTTTCAAAGAGTCCATCTCTAAATGCCATCACATTGGAGGTTAGGGTTATTTTGGGAAGACACATACATTCAGCCTGAGGATGTTATAATACTTATAAAAAGTCAAAATGAAATACAAATTTAACACATGTCAAAATCTATGCAACTAATTAATTAATGAGGGAATCAGTCAGATATTACAACTAGTTCAAAAAAGTCAAAGCACTACATGTTATATAAGCCCATATGAGTTTTGAAATTAATCTATAAAATACACAAAACTGGCTTCTTCTACAACAGGGGTTGGGGTGAGAGGAAGGGAAATTTGGAAAGGTGTAGCCTGGACACTCATGGTTTTTCTTTTTTTTTTTTTTGTTTCATTTTGTTTTATTTTATGATCATTTGAAAATCTATTAGTTATTCCTGACAGAGAATAGAGCCAAAATATTATTTACAATTCAAATAATTTTTAAATAAAATCTAAATTGATGACAGAAAGTATGCTTTTAGAAGTAAGCATATTAATTCTGCATAATTGGGTGAAGTGACTGGAGGTACAAGGGCCCCTCTGAAGTGTTAATAATATTTTACTTCTTGATTTAGTTATAAATTATGCGGGTATACTAAGTTTATACAAATTCATTAATGTGTATTTTTCAATATGTACAACTTCAATAAAATATTTTTAAAAATGATTTGCTAAATTATATGCTCTTCACAAGAAACTAAATATAAAGACACAAACAGATTAAAGGTAAAGCAATGAATGGCTGGTCACAGTGGCTTACACCTGTATCCCAGCACATTGGGAGGCTGAGGTGGGAGGATTGCTTGAGCTCAGGAGTTCAAGACCAGCCTGGACACCATAGCAAGACCCCAATTCATTAAAAAAATAAAGAGAGAGAGAGATGGAGAAAGATATACCTGGCTAATACTAATCAAGGGTAAAATAAAGTAGTTCTATTAACTTCAGACAAAGATTTTAGAGGTAGGGAAATTATCAGTTGGTAAAGACAATGGAATGAAACCCAGAGAAGTCTCAGTAGAAGTTGAGGCACATTATGTCAGTGTCAAATTATATTTTAACCAAAGAAAACCATGGTGACCTGAACAAAGCTAATCAGTTGAGTGGAGAACAGCAATTTTAGAGTCATGGGAAGTAGGAAAATAATTATTAATAAAATAATAACAATAATAATAGTCATGGCTCCCTTCTTTTGTATTTGCCTATGATAAGATTTTGGTTTATCTAAAGCTGTTCTCAAAACTGACTATGGTCTTATATCTTCCACTGCTTTGTCATCCGCTCTCCAAATACTGACTAATTCTGACAGCCTCTCTCAGAAGCTTATTGAGCTAATTTTATTAGTAGTAAGTTCATGTCTTGCAGCCTAATATCTGTTTTCTTCCCTGGAAGTCTCTTTTCTGCATAGCATTCTCTATATTTTTTTCTCTACCTCAATCTTCTAATGATTCCCCTAACTGATGTTTTCTATATAAATTATCAGATTGTTATCACTTGTACTAAGTTTTTCTACATAGACAGCTATTAGCTCTGAGTTTGCTCCCATGTTTAGATAGCTGGCCTTGATGTTGTCTCTACATCTAATCTTAGAATTCTTTTGGCTCAGGTTCAGTTGTAACAACACACTAACCTGCAAAAGCGGGTAGGTTCTAACCGAGGAATATCTTCATTTATCCAAATTCATTCTGGTATTCTGATTCCGTGACCAATAATCCATTCAAAAATTATATCAGAGACTTGGGTATGAAGTCTCAGTTTAAGATAAACACTTTCACCCTTTTATACTCATATGTCCAAAATTTTAGCCTTAAACCTATAATCCAATGAAATAACACTGGAAATAACTTTAGTTCTGTGAATTTCTCTGGTCTAATTTTTCTGTAGACCTTGATAATAACTGCTGAATCACTCACCTGAAATTATGTCTGCAGTCATAGGATTATTAGCTTTAGTAGGGATTACACTTTCCATCTTTATTTTAACATTATGAGTACCACTTGTAATAGTATCTTCATACAGAACTTTATAATTTATAACCCCTGTGAATTACATAGGGCATGTGTTAGTTTTATCAATCATATTTTTGTTTTTGTAGATTAACCATCGCTTAAATTATAGTTTGCAATATTATGAAACTTAATGTTACAAACAGAAGCTTAACTCAGATCTTCAGATACTGTTTCCTATCGATCAGAAACTAATATAACAATCTTCTAAAAGGCAGTCTGTATGAGTGCATTTTCACATTGCTGATAAAGACATACCTGAGTCTGGGCAATTTACAAATAAAGAGATTTAATCAAGTTATAGTCCCTTGTAGGCCTCACAATAATGGAAGAAGGTGAAAGGCATGTCTCACGTGGCAGCAGAAAAGAGAAGAGAGCTTGTGCAGAAAAAAATCCCCCTTTTTAAAACCATCATGTCTCATGAGACTTACATGCTATCACAAGAGCAGCATGGGAAAGACCTTCCCCCATGATTCAATTACCTCCCTCAGGTCCCTCCAACACATATGAGAATTCAAGATGAAATTTGAGTGGGGACAAAACACAACCATATCCTTCTATCCCTGGCCCTTCCCAAATCTCATGTCTTTGCATTTCAAAACCAATCATGCCTGCTCAACAGTCCTCCAAAGTCTTAACTCATTTCACTATTAACTCAAAAGTCCACACACCAAAGTCTCATCCAAGACAAAGCAAGTCCCTTACGCCTATGGGCCTGGCTGGGGAAGCCTCACAATCATGGTAGTAGGTGAAAGGCATGTCTCACATGGCAGCAGAGAAGATAAGAGAGCTTGTCCAGAGAAACCCCAGTTTTAGAACCATTAGATCTCATGAGACTTATTTGCTATCATGAGAACAGTATGGGAGAAACCTGTTCCCATAATTCAATTACCTTCCACCTGTTCCCTCCCAGATGACGTGGAAATTCAAGATGAGATTTGTTTGGGGACACAGCCAACCATATCATACTCTCAATTGAGTTGGAGAGCAAGCAAATTACCAATCATGAATCAATCATCAATCACTCACCCGTGATAAAAGTAATGTGCCATAATTGAAAATTCACCAGTATGATGAAGAAATATAAAAGCAGACATGAACAATTTCCTTCTTTAGGGTATCAGAAAGTGATCAAAACAATGATATTTATGCTGAATCTTAAATGGAAATTCATGGATTACATGACCAAGTTAAAAACAAAACCATTTCAGATTTTAGAGAGAATAGCATGCACAATAAAATGATGGGAAGATGTGAGCTAAGGTGACAGTATTCAATTGGTTTATAAAGAAACAGTAAATATCTTTAAACAGATCCCTTTTGGTAGAAGATAACTTAGCATTAAAAAAGAGAATGTAGTTAAAAATGAGTTGTTAGAATCACAGTTAAAAGAATGTTCAATGACTTTTTGGAGAATTTAGCCAACAGAGAAAGTGTGGTGAAATATGGAGAAAGGCTGAAGTTGATCATTTAATGTTCATCAAGGTTTTAGGAACAGAGGAGATGGCTTACTTGACTATGCAAAAAACAATACCATCACAAAAAAAAGCAAATAAAAATAATATTAATAAAGAAAATTATGAATTTGGAAGGAAGAAATATAAATTAAAATTCTTCTGCTGGGTGCTGTGCTTCATGATTATAATCTCAGCGCTTTGGGAGTCCAAGGTGGGTGGTTTTCTTAAGCCTAAGAGTTCAAGATCACCCTGGGTAACACTGCGAAACCCCATTTCTATGAAAAATACAAAACTTAGCTGGATGTGATGGTGTGCACTTGTTTTCCCAGCTACTCTGGGTGCTGAGGTGAGAGGATTTTATGAGCCTGATAGGTCGAGACTATAGTGAGCCATGATTGCACTACTGCACTCCAGACTAGGTGAGAGAGCAAGACTCTGTCTCAGAAATGGAATAAGATAATAATAATAAAAACGTTAAGTAAAAATAAAATAAAATTTTTCTTGTTTCAGGTATTTCCATTATTCATTTACTTATTCATTCATTTAAAAAGTGTCTGTCTAGCATTTATAATATGCTAAGCACTCCTTTTTGTTTTTTAATAAAACAAACAAAAAGATATAATTTAGTGGATGGGTGAATATCAATTAAAAATATATAAAAGGCTGTAACTTGGAGCTCTTTCTATGATGACAAATAATGTGGTAATGAATTTCTCTGGGAAGGGAGAAATTGAAAATACAGAAACAGGTCTTGGAAGAGGTGTGTAAACTGGGAATACAGATTATATCATCAGCATAGCTGATTGAAAGTGAAAAACAATAAAACAAACAGTGAAAAATTATAAAGAGCCATTTAGCTAATTATATACCAACTATCAGGAACTGGTCACATTTTATATTCCAACAATACTGTAAAGAGATTCAGGCTACATTTATAAGTTTGAGAAGATATTATGTCATAGTAGAGTTTATGGAAATGGGGCTATACAAAGAGAAAAATGAGTATCCCTAAACCAGCAAGTAAATAAGCATCATAAACGGCTTAAAGTATTGTGCTTCCTTTCTCTGATTCATTCTTTATGGCATAAACTTAATTAAAAGTTAAATAATATTCTTAAGATATAGTATAACTGTAAATGCCAACAATTTACGAGCATATTTTTAACTGCATATTCTAGAAAGTAAATTTTTCATGTTTAACATAAAATTTTTAGGGAGTAGCTTTCTTATTAATAAGTAAAGATAATACTGAATAATGTAAAAGTTTTATTTTTATTATTTTTGATAACCTTAAGCTCAATATCAGAGAAATAACATTGTGAAATGCTATTTCTACTCTTCAAATAGTACACTAAAGAAAAAATTGTTAATCTAAATGGATTGAAATTGAATCTGAAGTTCTTAGTAGTGTAATTATAATAGCCCTTTAATCCCATAAATGTTCAAAAAATTGTTCTTGGTGCTAAGTATACCAATTAGTTTATTCAGACAACTGAATGTGCTTCTTTGTCGGGTACTTGAAATGTGTTGATACAGACATGCAATGTGAAATAAGCACATTATGAACATTGAGGTATCTATTCTTGCAAGCATTTATCCACTGAGTTGCAAACCATTAAGTTACACTGTTTACGTTATTTTAAAATGTAGTTATCATCGCCTAAAGTAGTTCTGAGCACAGTAAATTAAGACAGCATGTGTCACATAAAATACACCATCTGTGGAAAAATATTAATTAGTATGTTTCTGAATATTACCTTTCCTCAATTAAAAAACAGCATTTTTATTTAGAGATTTTGTTTCAGCAAACATTAAATGTTGCTAAGAAATTAATTTCAAATATATGAATTGTCTTCAAAATGTATGGTAGTGTGGAAAAATCATTACCCAATTACTACTAATTAGTCAATGTCTTGGACTTCCTAGACTTACTATATCTCACCAAGGAATAAATTAAAAGTCTGAAAGAAAGAGCTTTCATTACATTAATCCAGGAGATGTAAGACACCATGATAGACTAAAGGAAAGAATTTCTTTAGATCACTGGTGCCCCTTGACTCATCGTACCTTGCACACATTGACATCAAGTGAGATTTGGAGATGGCTTAGAGTGTGGATTAAATGAGTTCGTAAAGCTTTTGAAAAGATGCTTAAATTAAGATCATTTTTAGGCCACATTTCTTATATTGTTTCTTTTCCTTTTATTTTATTTATTTATTTCCAGAGGTGGGGGAAATGGTTGCTTTGAATAAAATTAATGTGATAGCCCCCAAGCAAATACATTGGTATTTGAATTCTAGCCAATATCTCATAGTGAAGAATTACTCTTCCCACATTTAAAAGTGTTATGAATGAGTGAGGAGGGAACATGCAGTGCTCTTCCTGTTAAAATACTTATCTAAGATAATATACTAATTTCATTCTTCCTCTTCAGTGTGGGGTAAATAGCCAGTTGTGGCTTTATTGTCTCGAGTCTTGTTTAAAGATGTCATATGCTTAGGTTTATGTTCTGTTTTTAATGAAAAAAATAATGTATTTTAATTGCTGAAAGATGACTACACAGTGGTAGCATTTTCTTATTTGCCTCAATGACCTTATACCAAGATATCTGTGATTGCTTTAATGGTATGCTAACAACTACACAGCTACACTTATTTTCTATTTCATTCCATATTCTATAGTAAGGGTATAACAGATCTCCTGATTTTCTCTAGCTCATTTTGTGCAGCCTACATTTGTGCTAGTATCTGTCTATCTATCCATTTATCTATCTATCTATCCATAAGTGATGTGCTTATTTTAAAACAGTAAGAAAGGGTAAGGTTTAGTTCACCCTTCTATGTAGGTTTAGGTATCCAGATAATATAGGAAGTATTTTCCATGATTTACTTCTCTCTGCCCATTACTCTACCAGTCCTCAATCTGTCTTCCCCAGAGAGCATTGGTTAGATTATATGATGACCAATCCTATTAGCCCCTTTGGTTAATGGGTGCCTGAAATGCAAGGTGAAGTAGCCTTTGGGATGACTTGTCTTCTTGCTCTCCACACTCCCATTCCTGCATTTTTCCCTGCCATTAATAAAAATTATCCACAGTTGGCCTCTTTTCCCTATTTAGCAATTAGAGGAAACCGAATGAAAAGATATGTGCATAATTAGCTTACCATAAGTTTCTACATCTCTTGTCATTCCTAATACATATGTAGTGTATGTGCTTTTAATACCAGAACTGGGAGCTAAGTGATGAGGATACAAAGGCATAAGAATGATACAATGGACTTTGGGGACTTTCGGGCATTGGGGGTAAGGGTGGGAGGAGGGTGAGGGATAAAAGACTACAAATTGGGTACAGCGTATACTGCTCAGGTGATGGGTGCACCAAAATCTCACAAATCACCACTGAAGAACTTACTCATGTAACCTAATACCATCTGTTTCCCAAAAATCTGTGGGAAAAAAAATAAACTTAAAAAAAGAAGGTTCAAAATGTTAGTAACTTCAGGCTAATAAAACATGAGAAGAAGCATTGTATTGACGCTTAAGCCTTAAAAAGGATCTAGTACACACGTTTGTTTTATTCATATCTTTCTCCTGATTTTTACCTGAAATTTGAAATTAGACCATCACATTTTCATAGCAGCTTGCATCGAATGAGAGATCAGTGTGGTGGAAAGTCTCAGTCCTTGGGGCCACTTCCAGGCAACTCTGCAAGGACATGAGAACTCCAGAGAGTATCACAGTATGGTGACCTTGTTATTACAGCACCACAGCCTCTGTGCAATGCTGCTTCCTCCTATTCCCACAAATATAGATCCCAAGAGGAATTTCTAATAAATTTATTGCACAGTAATCTCCAGCTCCAAGCTGATGTTAAGAAAACCTGACTATCAAGAGGGTAACTTTCAGTGTAAGTTCACCCTCAGGCTCAAGAAAAGGGACCTGAGTCACAAGGGACTTCACACAGTAGAAATGTCATAGCAGCCCTGGAAGAATAAAATCCATATTGCTTCTATCGTTGTTATGATAACACTCTGTTACTCAGAGGCAGTCTGAGTAATAACAATGAATAATCATTTAAGAGATTGTTTTTAAATACAGATATATGGGCTAACATTTCCAATTTTCATAACACCATGTTTGAGTATATAAATTTTTAAACAAAAGTTCTTATTTTTTCTGTATCATTAAATATCTTTCTACATCATTGCACATTGAATGTTTATTAGAATATTGATTGTAATATTTATCATAACTAATTTTGTAATAAATTTGAATAGAAATTTGTTTATTCATATGCATCATTTAGTTATAAACATGAAATAAATATAATTATAAATATTTAATTATTAATATGATTAGAAAAGATTAAATAACTTGTATTTTAAACCAGAAGTGAAATGTAAAGAATCTGAACTGTAGTCTCAAATAACTTAACTTTACAATATGGTTCTGACTCTTAGAAACTAAGTGACCTCTGGTATGCTACTAAAACTAAAACTTTTCATTTATTTGTCTCTAAATGAGTAAAATAGTTACTACGCATTAAAAATGTGTACAGCTACACATACATTCATACATATATATCAACATATGTACTCAGATGCATGCATACATTCTCACATGCGTCTATGCTTGTATGCGCATCAGAGTCTTGTGAATATATATACCACCAAATATTTCAAGAAGAGGGCTAGAGAAACGTGTAAGCATTCACAGTTTTGTTTTGTTTTTTGTTTAAGTGGGGTTCTATAGAAAAGAAATACTAGTGCTCTAATATATCCATGTGTGCACTAATTAATCTCCTGCCTTTTCATCTACAGTGATACTAGGCATATACCATCTTAGGGAGAGATGAGAGGATAATCACTCGCTACACTCTGTGATTATTGATTTAGATGAGAAAATCTATAAAAAGACTAGAAAACATGAGAAGGATGCTAACATTGTATTATATACTATTCGATACTGTTTAATTTTTTAACCTGTAGACATTTATTTTTTATTGTAATTATTTTATAATCTAAATGCTATGTTTTGTGGATGAAGAAGTGGTCTCATATCCAGAAAACAGCTCATACAACCCACAGACAGCTGCTCATAGATGGTCCTACAGGGCTTAATGAATATTATGAGGTCCACTTGACCAATTTATCTCCAAAATCAATTGGATCATGTATTTAAGGCAGTTCTTTGGCAAAGATCAGTTGATTATAGTTGTGTGGGTCTGTTTCTGGGTTCTCTATTTTGTTCTATTCATCTTTCTGTCTATTTTGTGAAAGTTACTTTGGATCACTGTAGACTTATTTTAGGTCTTGAATGCAGGTAGAATAACTTCATTCTTTACTTTAAATATTAGGTTGTTTATTCTAGAGCCTGCAACTTTGTTCGTAAGTCCTCCAACTTCATTTATTACTTTAAATATTAGTTTATTTATTCTAGACCCTGCAACTTTCCATATAAAGCTAAGAGTAAGTTTGTTGGTAGCTTGGAACTAAGTAACTTCAATCTTTGCATTCGTGTTCACATGTCTTCTTTATTTCTGTCCTCTTCAAAGACCTGTGTGATTTGACTTAGGGTCCCTCCTAATCAAGAATAATCTCATCTCTAGATCTCAATATGTCTATCTTTTTTATGGTAACTAAAAGACCTCTTTTCCAGACAACATTATTTTCACAAGTTTTGGGGGCAATGTCTTATTTTGGTGGGCTACCATTCAATTTACTACTAGAATCACTTCCTCTACTTCTATTTTGTGCAGAAGATCATGGAAACTGGTCTCCTTTTCTCCTATAATTTTGGGTAGACTTCATCTGTGAAATTACCCGGAACTGGTACTTATTAATATTTCCAAAATTATTAATATTTAATAATTTTGGGAAATTATTAAATATTAAATCAATATGTTTAATTGAAAGAAATGTGTGCATTTTAATTTTCCTTGTGTGCATTTTTGCAGTTTGTGTCTTTAAGAAATTGATCCATTTCACTTAAATTGTCAAGTTTATTAGCACATAGCTGTTCTTTATAGTCATTTATTATACTTTTATTATTAATGGGAGCAGTAACAATAATCATTCTGTCATTTGTGCTGTTGGGAAGTTACATCTTCTCTTTTCTGTTAGACTTGTTAAAATGTTCAATTTTGGCCAGAAGGCGAATCATGAGGTCAAATAATGGAGACCATCCTGACCAACATACTGGAACCCCATCTCTACTAAAAATACAAAAATTAGCCAGGTGCAATGGTGGGTGCCTGTAATCCCAGCTACTCAGGAGGCTGAGGCAGAAGAAAAGATTGAACCAGAGAGGCAGAGTTTGCAGTGAGCCGATACTGCGCCACTGCACTCCAGCCTGGCGACAGAGCAAGACTCCATCTCAAATAATAATAATAAACAATAATAATTAATATAGAAAGAATAGTATTTGAAATTTATTCTCATTAGGATTCCCAAGCTTTGAAATTTGTTTTTCTTGCTCTGTCACCCAGGCTGGAGTGCAGTGGCACGATCACAACTCACTGCAACCTCCACTTCTCAGGCTCAAGCGATCCTCTCACCTCAGCCTCTGGAGTAGATGGGACTACAGGTGTGCACCACCTTCAGTGTGCATGCCTGGCTAATTTTTTTTGTTTGTTTTTTGTATTTTTAGGTAAAGTCAAAGTTGATATTCATCATCTTAGAAATACAGGCACTTTAAAAAATTAGAATTTTACAATTCCTACTTTCAGTACTATAAGGAGGGATATTGAGACCAGATATTTTTTCTAAACATTTTTATTTAATTTTCAAGGGTATCACTTCCTTCTTGAAAACATTCAGAAATATTACAAGTTTTATTAGTGTTATTTTCATGTACTTTCATTTATTAGTTTTTTAGTATTAACAATATCATTTAACTGTTAACTTATTTCATAATTTTTTCATTATCTTCCAATTTTTGTGGGGAGTTTTTGTTCTTTGCAAAAATATTTACCTAATTATTTTCATGATTCAAATCTAAGATGTTTACTTTCTCCCAACATCATTTATATGTTTTGAAGAAATAACTGCATAGATTTAAATGATTATAGACATTCAATATTTGGTACTTGTACAGTAGCTTTCTTAAAATTTTCTTGAATTTTAGTAAATCTCCTCTTGACTAATGATGTTTTATTTGTTCTATGTATATGACTGTTCACTTTTATTCCCGGATAATATGTTCCTCTTGTGTTTTTAATACAAAAACTATACAATAGTTGATAGAGTGTTTTGCACTGGTCTACTCAACAGGGCTGAATCAAACTTTTGAGTGGTGGGAATTATTCTTTTGTTATTCCTGAGGCTGTCAATACAATACTCAGTGACTCTTTAAGTTACTTTATGATTTTTCATTAGATATTATGCCTTTCTCGTGTTATTATGTGAGATGGGAATGTTTTAGGGTAGAAAAAACTGAACAAAAATTAAAACCTGTACACTAAGAAAATAATAAAGATTTCATTATATATTGTTGAGGAAGTTAAATGAAGATTTAACTTAGATATGTGTATGTAATACCTTATATGGATATGTTAATCTGAAAATATTCAAAATATATTGCATGTA
Organism: Alouatta palliata; assembly: GCA_004027835.1. Lineage (NCBI taxonomy): Eukaryota > Metazoa > Chordata > Mammalia > Primates > Atelidae > Alouatta > Alouatta palliata. Next base: position 106,866 of record PVKV010002095.1, on the reverse strand, counting down.
TGTCATCGATATTAATCTAAAATTATGTATGAATTGTTTTTATACATAAAGTTGATCCACTTTTCTTATTCAACATTCCTGTGTGTTTCACACTAGTACGTGCATTGTCTAGAGAATTTTGAATAACCTCTTTAGATAAAGCTCTGTGCTTTTATGTTTAGTAATATACCTCATAATATCTCACACTCTTCTACTCTTGTAAATTAGAATTCAACCTTTTTAACGTGTGTTTTTCTTCCATTCTTATCATTATTTTTCCCCTTATCTCATCTATTGGCAATTGATTTTCAATAGATAATTTTTAGAGAGATGAACTTTTCCTCAGATATAAACACATACTTAGACTTCTTGTTAGTTGAATTATATTTCATTTATTATTTAATTAAAATTGTAGATTTACCTTTATTTGTGCCCTTGCACATGATCTTCATGCAGATTTGTGATGAGCGTTATTATAGCACTTCGTTTCACAAGGAGTCTTGCAGGATTAAAAATTATTCAAATCTTTTTATGCTGGGTAATAAATACAAGAGATAGAATTCTGATCAAGAAAACTGGGTTTCTGTCAGTTCTAATTGCTGTCCTGTGCTGGGATGCAATTAGGTCACATAAACTCACCAAATTTGATTTCTAATTTATAAAATTAAGACACTTGCATGCAGCTTCCTTCAGTCCCTTTTTGGAGCTGAACTGTGATATGTAACTTTATAATCTTACATGACATATATTTTTTATGTTCTAAGATCATATTACTAATTATTATTAATTTGTTAATTTTCATAGCATCTATATTAAACTTGTATTAAATCTATTTGTTTTTATTGTATTTCATGAATCTTATTAGCAATTTACTTTATTTTATTTAGTCTTCAACAAACACAGTCTTTAATGAAAGGGATATCATTTTTAAATCATATTAAAACTAAATCTTATTAAACAACATAAGGTAAGATATGAACCAATAGAAATACAGACCATGTTTCAGTGGCAAAAAAAAAATCTAAAAATAAAAAAATCTTTGCAAAATATAATATGTAAATATACTATATTTTCAATCAGAACTCCTAATTTAACTGCAAATATTTATATGGGAATTAATTAATTAAAATTATATAATGTTTCATAAAGGAGTCATGCCTTACTGGTTGGAAATTCCTATAAAACTATTGTAGTCAATAAATTACAGTAGTTTTATAGTAACAGAAAAATAAATGAATACAAATAAAGTGAGAATAAAAAAAAAATATCCTATATAGGAGCACTTAATAAAAGGTAAATATATTCCCATTCCACAGTAAAGCATTTTTTAAATAATAAATACTGTTTAATAGATAGTTTTATTGTTTATTGCCATTAGGGTAGAAATAATGGTAGGAATAAGAGTACATTTCAGACTTACAAGACAGATACAATAAAATTTAAAAAAAAATCAAATAAATTGTGTAAATATCTTTACAATCCTATGTCCTATGTTGTGGTAATACTCTAGAGCAATAGAAAAATATAAATGGAAATAACAATTAATAAGATAAAAATAAATATTAAAGAGGATATTATGTAATCAAATGAATGAATGAGAAATGAGAAAATAATGAATGGTTTTTTTCTATAAGAAAAATGTTAACATTAATAATAAACATTAGTGAACTATGTAAAAATGTCACAAGTGAAAGTTGGACAAAGTATATAAAACAGCACCCATGTAGCTAAAAATATATGAAAGCATGTTCAAACTCATGATAATATTCAGTAAAATACAAATAAAATCATTGTAGTGGCTCAGAAAAAAATATGCAGAGATAGTATTAATTATAAAATAGTATATAACAAAATATAATTCAATAAACATGCAATCTAAGTACACACTTGCATTTTAGAAATTATTTCTCAAAGAAAAGGTCTATTACAAACAAATTAAATTCAAGTCCTAGGAAGATGAACAAATGAATATAGATATGTGTAGCAAAGTGTACATAAGAGTAATGTTAATATGTCTAAGAGAACAGAACTAGAAAAAAAAAACCCTGACTATCCATATACAGTAGAGTAAATAAATAATTACTAATATAGTATGCAATTGAATACTATGGAGCAATGAAAATTAACCATTGCTATAAAATTCCTGAATCTCATAAAAAATAATGTTGAACAAAATATACTTGAGCCAAGGTAATATATTATGTTCCTTTGTCCCTAAAATATTTACACAGTGTAGTTTATGGCATTAGAATTTCATGATTGTCTTGGAAAAGAGAAAGAAATCATAGAGAATATCCAGAAAAGTGCTAATATTTTTCACTGAGCTCGGTGTTGTTTTCATTTGATGATAAGTACACTTATAAGCATATTATTTTATACTTGTATTCATAAGTCAAACATGTCAAACATGCAAAAATATATACAAATCATGTGTAATAAACGGCAATATTATGTGCATTTATATAAAATGTAATTATAAGAAAAAGTAAAATTGTCAGACTCTTCTGGTTTCCCTTTTTCTTCCTTACATAGATAAAAAAAATTTACAAAAACAAACAGAACCACTTCTGAGCCATGTTGGAAATTTATTTCATCAATTCAACAAGGTATGGTAAACTACATATTGAAATGCTAATATTATTTTAAGCACGTGAAATCCAGTGGGATTGGGTCTAGGAATCATAAGTTTTCCCAATATCACTTTCCACTTCTTCCCCTCAACAAAATAAATACCAAACAAACTTATATAAAAAGTAGATAATATGAGGAAACCACTAGCTATGGAAGAAATTTCAAAAGTTATCCAAGTTGAAATCTTTGGAGATTTTCACTGTAGAATCCTTTCAAACCTTTAACTAACAGAAACTCTTGCAGAGATAAGGTCTTGCTATGTTGCCCAGGCTAATCTCAAACTCCTGGTCTCAAGAGATCATTCTACTTTGGCCTACCAGGCTGGGATTATAGGTATGAGCCATCATGCCTGGCCCGAATAACAGAATCTTTATCATTAGAATATACTAGGGACAAAATAAATAATAGAAAGTTGCTTGTTTTTTAAGTTAAAATAACCTTGATTGTGTAGACTTACCTTGCAATACAAATAAGAAAAATCTCACTTATAAATATGCAGGAAAATATTTAAAATAATAGAGCAGCAAAACTAATTCCATACTATATTCAAAGAATAATTTATGTACATTTAATAATTTACAGTATTTAATAATCAATACTGTTTAATAGCTGGTTTTGTTGTTTATTGCCATTAGGGTAGAAATGACGGTAGGAATAAGAATACATTTCAGACTTACAAGACAGTTACAATAAAATATTTAAAAAATCAAATAAATTATGTAAATATCTTTACAATCCCATGTCCTATGTTGTGGCAATATTCTTGAGCAAGAAAAAAATATAAATGGAAATAATCTAACATTAATTAAGATAAAAATAAATATTAAAGAGGATATTATATATATTATAAAATAATGAATAATTTTTTTCAATAAGAAAAATGGCATTAACATTTCCTTTAATCTCAGTGGAACTCTGCTAAAATAATGCTTTTTATTCCTCAGTTGATAAATAAAAATATTTTACAATTTTAATACAACTATTAAAATCACTTAAATGAAAGTCAACAATTTATATAACAACTCAGGAAGCTCCCCTTCTGACTAACACTACCGGAAGTTCCTTTCCTACATATGTCACCATGCTGTGTATTGCATTGTTCTAACGTTTTGGTCAGTGTAAAGTAGACCGTGGTTTCAATACCTGACCAAAAACCAGCTGTCAATAGAAGGCCATGCCAGATTAAGTGGTCTGGTTTGGAAATTAAGATCTTTATTTTGGATAATAATGAATAAATCAAACCAACTTGCATGTTTTTAACATTATAAAAGCATTATAAAACACTTTGCTCATTTTATTGCAATAGCCAACTGTCCTGGAGAAGAAACTGCTTTTCCCTGGGGACTGCATCACTGCTTATGTAAAACTAAGAAACACAGATAAAAAAAAATGAAAAAAAAAATTGTTAAGCTGAAAGGCACATGAAATAGAATATGCAGAAATTATGTGCCTATTGAAAATATAAGTGTTCAGAAAGCATACTGTAGAGGAGAGTTCAGCAAGGGAAATGCCTAAGTAGAAAGAAGGAATGTGGTAAATGAAGTCATGAGTTCCACAAAGCAATGGACTAAAAAACCAAACATGATGATAATTGATTTTTAGATTCCAGAATTCTGTCAGTCTCCTAGCAATTTTCTATGAATGTTTTTAAGGCTGCGGAAACCATTTCCTATTCTCTATTTATTGATTCTAAAGCTCTCTACTCTTTACCAAGCACAATTGAAGACACTGAAGATGGAATGAGGAACTGGTTTACATCATTTATGTGATGGAGTCTACATTCCAGTGGAGGAGACAGACTGTAAACAAGTGAATGTATAAATAACGCAACATAGCATATGATAGATACTATAAAGAAAATATACAGATACAAAGGGGTAGAATTGTAAACTTATTTTTTTAATATGCCTCTCTACTCCCATTCCCACCTATTGTGAGTATGTGACCTTTACCCTGGACTTTCTAGGAAATGTCTCTGACTAGAGTTGAGAATATGGTTCACTATAGGACTATGAAGAAAAATAGAGAGGCAACATTCAGTTTCTAACATGCTAAATAGAATTTTTCAGGGCACCACTAATCTCACACAGATTGCTGCCTTGAAGGAGGATATTTAAAATTTCTCTATGACTTTCTTCCCTCACCCTCAACTTTCTGTTAATACACCAGGAACTGAACCGGGAGAAAATCTCCTAGAATCCTCCTCCTTTCTGGAGAAAATAAATTTCTTCCTGTGACAATGAAATCATGAGTTCTGCTCTTTATAGGAATGCACAGAAATTTTAAAAAGTTATATTATAAAATTTAATATGAAAGAAAATCTCCACAGAGCCTGGAAATTGTGGAAATAAGAGAAAAGCGAGAGAGGAGAGTGGGAAGACTGCAAATTGGAACAACCTGAACTACTTTTTTCCTCTTTGAGTTTTAGCTCAGGGCTACGCAGTGGTCTAAGACAAGTGAGGAATAAAACTTCAAGGTAGAGAAAACTTGTATTTCCATTTACTATTTAGAATTCTGGAAAGATATTTGCCCTCTGGCTTCCCCAGTGCCTACATTTGTGTAGATGCAGATGAAGGTACAATGGGTCAGATGAAATTGACCCCAATATTTATCCCACTCCTGAGTGGGGTAGACATGGAATTGAGAGCAAGTGAGTATATCATTGGGCTTACTGCAGCAGAGTGAGGTGGATGTACCACTGAGGGAGGCAAGATGTGCACACAGCTGGGACTTAGCAGTCACAGAGCCTGGGGAAGCTGAGTTGCTGGGGATGATTAACAGGTCTAAGAAAGTTAAGGGCAACCTGGGGCATTAGCCATGGATGCCAATCAAGCAAGCAGTGACAAATTGGGCCAAGGTCATGGGGGTAAGAGAAACCCAAGTCTATAAACCTGTTCTTACCATCTTCTTCAAGTTTATGTAAGGCAAAGCCTTTCCCATACATTATACAGGGGCCATATCTCAGAGTAAATTGCTAAGGGAGGGGAAGTCCAAAAATAAATCCTGTTGTTCTAGAGACAATGCAAATAAAAGGACAACTTAAATATATTTGTTCAAGTATTATTTAAATCCTTGAAATGAACAAGTATCTTTTCACTTAAGAAAGGTAGAAAATGTCCGATGGCCAATTTTAATATAGATTGCTAGGTGGTATTTTTTTTCTTTCTCTAGATAGATGGTAATTTTTAAAATGTCTTTTATAATATATGCTTAAATTTAGCAGTTTTCTTCTACATTAATATCTAGGTTTTTTTTTTTCTATGAGGCACTCGTACAATGTAGGATTTCAAGGCTTAGTTTCTTATCTATTATCCATTTTAATTTAACACAATTACTATTTTCTGCTAATTTGTTTAGACTTCATTAAATTTGGAAGAGTTTCTCATTTTAGAAATATATATTTATTTATTTAATTTTTTTTGCACAGCACCATGCCAGACTTTGAGGGCACAGCACTCATGAATAAAACATGATGCCTCCTCTACAAAGATGCTATTCTTTACACATGTTAAATTGTGCAATAATTGATTGCAAATTAATAATTAAAATATAACAGTAATAAGAACAATACATCACATTTATTAAATGCTGATAATACTTCCTATGTACTCAGCTGGCAAATTACATACATTATATTTATGAATTACTATTACAACTTATGAAGAGGCAAAGCCAGCTTTGCAAGAAGTTACATGAAGAAATATAAGAATCCATAATACATCACTGAACAAAATTGATAAGATGTACATTGTCTCATTTTCAGTGACATGCCTAAATCCTAGAAATGGTGTTAGAATCATAGCCAGATATAAGGGGTTTGTACAGGAAAATAACAAAACTACTTTCTAGCCAGAACCCTTGGAGTGGGAATATGTAGACACAATATCTTACGCCTAAATCAGTAACATTTGCAAAATGAAATAGTACAGCACTATAGTCAATACTAACTTAATTGTGTATTTTAAAATACATTTTTTAATGTAATGGGATTATTTGTAACTCAAAACATAAATGCTTGAGGGGATGGATACCCCATTCTTCCTGATGTGTTTATTTTACATTGCATGCTTAGGTTAAATCACCTCAAGTGCCCCACAAATACATACACCTACTATGTACCCCTAATTTTTTTTTTTTTTTTTGAGATGGAGTTCCACTCTTGTTGCCCAAGCTGGAGTGCAATAGCGTGATCTCAGCTCACTGCAACCTACGCCTCCTGGGTTCTCCTGCCTCAGCCTCCTGAGTAGCTGGGACTGCAGGTGTGCACCACCATGCTTGGCTAATTCGTTGTATTTTTAGTAGAAATGGTGTTTTAGCATGTTGGCCAGGCTGGTTTGAACTCCTGACCTCAGGTGATCTGCCCACCTTGGCCTCCTAAAGTCCTGGGATTATAGAAGTGAGCCACCGTGCCTGGCCTAAATTTGTTTTAAAGAAAAGAAATAAATAAATATTTATCATTCAGTTTTTTATTTTTCATAAGTCCGATTTACATTGAGTAAAATATACCCTGCTTAGCTGTACAGTTTAATTAATTTAAATATGTGTGTGTGTGTGTATATATATATATATATATACACACACACACACATACACACACACACACACACACACACACACACACACACATATATATATACATAAAACTACAACATGCTTACCCCTAAAGTGCTTTCCCTTACATGTCTATGTTGTAAGGTCACTTTTCTCTACCCTCCATCCCTAGTCCCTGGAACCACTAATGTGATTCTTGTGCCTTTAATTTTGTCTCTCTCATTATTATATAATAGAATCTTTCAGGCTATAGTCTTTTTTGTTCTGGCTTTTTTAACTTAGCATTGCACTTTTGAGATTCCTGCATATTGTCGCATATAAACATTTTTTTTATTTCGGTGTATTGTGTGAATGTATCATAATATGTTTATCCATTCATCATTTGATGGACATTTGGATTGTATCCTGTTTTTGGTGAATATGAGTAAAGCTATTATGGATGGTCATGTAGAGATCTTTGTGAGAACAGGCAATTTCTCTTGAATAAATACTTTGGATTTGGATTGTTGAGTGATAAGTAACAAATACATAATTTTATAATTGACTGCTTCATTTTCATTCCTACTAGGAAAGTATAAAAGTTTCAGTTTTTTTAAATTCTCATTAACAATAAGTAATATCATTTTGTTATTTTAGCCATTCTACTAGGCCTGTATTATTCAGTTTTATGATAACTGTAAAAATTATTATATTCCTGTCACCAAGTTATGCTAGTAAACATTTTTTACTATGAAAATATTCAAACGGGATTTAAAAGTTTCGAGTTGTTTTAATTTTTACCATTAATTATTTTCATTATTTTTGCTGTTTAATTATAAATAATTGATGTTTTTAAATTTGAGAAACAATGAAATAAATCCATAAACTTACTGTTTGCTAATCAGAAGGATTACTATTATAAATGTTTAAATTTCTTTATATGCTCTGTAAGAAATCATCAGATTTGGAGACAAATTATAAAAAGAGAAAAATTACTAAAGGGAGAATAAGAGGTATACAAAAGTGATACACACTGTGGCTGTTTTTCTTATTCTTCATTTCAACATATGGAAGCGTTTTAGTAAGTGAACCCACATTGATTACGTTGTTTAACAAAGAAAAAGGTTTTGGTTTTTTTCTCCTAATGTACTAAAAAGTATACGATTACAGTCAGTTTGAAGAAATGTCAAGGTTTCTATACCAAGAAATCCCAGGGTATCTCACCACTTTTTGAAAATATATATATATATTTTATTGCACTTCAGGTTCTGGAGTACATGTGCAGATCATGCAGGATTGTTGTATAGGTACATACATGGCAACGTGGTTTGCTGCCTCCATCCGCTGTCATCTGTATCTGGCATTTCTCCCCATGTTATCCCTTCCCAACCTCCCTACCCCTCGCTGTCCCTCCCCATTTCCCCCCAATAAACCCCAGTGTGTGATGCTCCCCTCACTGTGTCCATGTGTTCTCATTGTTCAACACCCACCAATGAGTGAGAACATACAGTGTTTGATTTTCTATTCTTGTGTCAGTTTGCTGAGAATGATGGTTTCCAGATTCATCCATGTCCCTAAAAAGGACATGAACTCATTTTTTTTATGGCTGCATAGTATTCCATGGTGTATATGTGCCACATTTTCCTTGTCCAGTCTATCATGGATGGGCATTTGGGTTGGTTCCAGGTCTTTGCTATTGTAAACAGTGCCACAATGAACATACATGTGCATTTGTCTTTATAACAGAACGATTTATAATCCTTTGGATATAAACCCAGTAATGGGATTGCTGGGTCAAATGGAATTTCTATTTCTAAGTTCTTGAGGAATCACCACACTGTTTTCCACAACGGTTGAACAAATACTCCCACCAACAGTGTAAACGTGTTCCTATTTCTCCACATGCTCTGCAGCATGTGTTGTCTCCAGATTTCTTAATGATTTGCCATTCTAACTGGCATGAGATGGTATCTCAATGTGGTTTTGATTTGCATTTCTCTAATGACCAGTGATGACAAGCATTTTCTCATATGTTTTACTCATACATGTCTTCTTTTGAAAAGTGTCTGTTCTTTTCCCTGTTTTGAGTGTTTTCTTTTTAATTATTATTTTGAATTTTTATTTTTATGCATTTACTTATTTTTATTGTACTTTAGGTTCTGGGGTACATATGAAGATCATGCAGGATTGTTGCATAGCTACACACATGGCAATGTGGTTTGCTGCCTCCATCCCCCCATCACCTACATCTGGAATTTCTCTCCATGTTATCTCTCCCCAACCTCCCCACCCCCCTGCTGTTCCTCCCTTGGCCCCCTTAACAGACCACAGTGTGTGATGCTCCCCTCCCTGTGTTCATGTGTTCTCATTGTTCAATACCTGCCTATGAGTGAGAACATGCAGTGTTTGATTTTCTATTCTTGGGTCAGTTTGCTGAGAATAATGGTTTCCAGATTCATCCATGTCCCTACAAAGGACACAAACTCATCATTTTGTATGGCTGCATAGTATTCCATGGTGTATATGTGCCACATTTCTATTGTTCAGTCTATCATCAGTGGGCATTTGGGTTGGTTCTAGGTCTTTGCTATTGTAAACAGTGCCGCTATGAACATATGTGTGCGTGTGACTTTATAATAAAATGATTTATAATCCTTTGGATTATGATGGGATTGCTGTGTCAAATGGAATTTCTATTCCTAGGTTCTTGAGGAAGCACCAGACTGTCTTCTACTATGGTTGAACTAGTTTACACTCCCACCCACAGTGTAAAAGTGTTCCTTTTTGTTCACATCCCCTCCAATATCTGTTGTCTCCAGATATTTTACTGATTGCCATTCTAAGTGGTGTGAGGTGGTATCTCAATGTGGTTTTGATTTGCATTTCTCTAATAATCAGTGATGATGAGCATTTTTTCATATGTTTGCCTTATATGTGTCTTCTTTTGAAAAGTGTCTGTTCATATTCTTCTCCCAGTTTTGGATGGGTTTGCTTGTTTTTTTTCTTGTAAATCTGTTTTAGTTCTTTGTAGATTCTGGATATTAACCCTTTGTCAGATGGGTAGATTGCAAAAATTTTTTCCCATTCTGTTGGTTGCCAGTTCATTCTGATGACTGTTTCTTTTGCTGTACAGAAGCTCTGGAGTTTAATTAGGTCTCATTTGTCTATTTTGTCTTTCTTTGCCAATGCTTTTGGTATTTTAGTCATAAAGTCTTTGCCTATGCCTATGTCCTGAATGGTTTTGCCTAGGTTTTCTTCTAGGGTTTTTATGGTGTTAGGTCTCATGTTTAAGTCTTTAATCCATCTGGAGTTAATTTTAGTGTAAGATGTCAGGAAGGGGTCCAGTTTCTGCTTTCTGCACACTGCTTGCCAGTTTTCCCAACACCATTTATTAAACAGGAAATCCTTTCCTCATTGCTTTTTTTTGTTAGGTTTGTCAAAGGTCAGATGGTTGTATATGTGTGGCGTTGTCTCCAAGGCCTCTGTTATGTTCCATTTGTCTATATCCTGTTTTGGTACAAGTATCATGCTGTTTTGATTACTGTAGCCTTGTAGTATAGTGTGAAATCAGGTAGCATGATGCCTCTGGCTTTATTCTTCTTACTTAGGATTGTCTTGGCTATGCATGCTCTCTCTTGGTTCCATATGAAGTTTAAGGTGTTTTTGTCCAGTTCTGCAACAGTCATTGGAAACTTGATGAGGATAGCATTGAATCTATAAATTATTTTGGGCATTATGGCCATTTTCATGATATTGATTCTTCCTAACCATGAGCATGGAATGTTTCTCCATTTGTTTGTGTCCTCTCTTATTTCCCTGAGCAGTGGTTTATAGTTCTCCTTGAAGAAGTCCGTTACATTCTTTGTTAGCTGTATTCTTAGGCATTCTATTCTCTTTGCAGCAATTGTGAATGGGAGTTAGCTCATGATTTGGCTCTCTGTTAGTTTGTTATTGGTGTATGGAAATGCTTGTAATTTCTGTACATTGATTTTGTATCCTGAGACATTGCTGAAGTTGCTTATCAGGCTGCGATGATAGGGTCTTCTAAATATACAATCATGTCATCTGAAAATAGAGACAATTTGACTTCCTCTTTTCCTAATTGAATATCCTTTATTTTTTTTTCTTGCCTAATTGCTCTGGCTAGAACATTCAATACTATATTGAATAGGAGTGCTGAGAGAAGGCATCCTTGTCTAGTGCTGACTTTCAAAGGGAATGCTTCCAGTTTTCACCCATCCACTATGCTATTGGCTCTAGGTTTGTCATAAATAGCTTTTATTATTTTGAGATATGTTCCTTCATTACCTACTTTATTGAGAGTTTTAAGCATAATGGGCTGTTGAATTTTTTTGAAGGCCTTCTCTGCACCTATTGAGATAATCATGTGGTTTTTGTTCTCTCTGGTTCTGTTTATGTGGTAAATTATGTTTATAGACTTGTGTATGTTGAACCAGCCTTGCATCCCTGGAATGAAGCCTATTTGATCGTGATGAATAAGCTTTTTGATGTGCTGTTGCAGTTGGTTTGCCAGTACTTTAATGAAGACATTTGCATCTATATTCATCATGGATATTGGCCTGAAGTTTTCTTTTTTCTTTTTTCTTTTTTTTGTTGTGTCTCTGCTGGGTTTTGGTATCAGGATGAAATTGGTCTCATAAAATGATTTGAGAAGGATTCCCTCCTTTTGGATTGTTTGGAATCGTTTCAGAAGAGTGGTACTAGCTTCTCTTTGTATGTCTGATATTATTCGAATGTGAACCGAGCTGGACCTGGGCTTTTTTTTTTTTTTTTTTGGTTGGTAGGCTATTAATTGCTGTCTCAACTTCAGCCCTTGTTATTGGACTGTTCAGGGTTTCAACTTCTTCCTGGTTTAGGCTTGTGAGGGTGCAAGTGTCCGGGAATTTATACATTTCTTACAGATTTACTGGTTTGTGTGCATAGAGTTGTTTGTAGTAATCTCTGACGGTAGTTTGTATTTCTGTTTAATTGGTGGTGATATCCCCTTTATCACTTCTTATTGCATCTATTTGATTCTTCTCTCTTTTCTTTTTAATTAATCTAGCAAACAGTCTGCCTATTTTGTTGATATTTTCAAAAAATCAGCTCCTGGATTTATTGAGTTTTTGAAGGGTTTATGTGTCTCTATCTCATTCAGTTCTGCTCTGGTCTTAGTTATTTCTTGTCTTCTGCTGGCTTTTGAGTTTTTTTGATCTTGCTCCTCTAGATCTTTCAGTTTTGATGATAGGATATTGATTTTAGATCTTTTCTTCCTTCTCACATGGGCATTTATTGCTATCAATTTCCCTCTAGGCACTGCTTTAAATGTGTCCCAGAGATTCTGGTACATTGTGTCTTTGTTCTCATTGATTTCAAAGAGTATCTTTATTTCAGCTTTCATTTCATTGTTTATCAAGTTAACATTCAAGAGCCAGTTGTTCAGTTCCCATGAAGTTGTCCAGTTCTGAGTTAGTTTCTACAGAACCAAAGACAAAAACCACATGACTATCTCAATAGATGCAGAAAAGGCCTTCAACAAAATTCAGCAGTGCTTTATGCTAAAAACTCTCAATAAACTAGGTATTGATGGAACATAACTCAAAATAATAAAAGCTATTTATGACAAACTCACAGCCAATATCATACCGAATGGGCAAAAATTGGATGTATTCTCTTTGAAATCTGGCAATAGACAAGGATGCCCTCTCTCAGCACTACTATTCAATATAGTATTGGAAGTTCTAGCCAGAGCAATCAGGCAAGCAAAAGAAAAAAAAAGTATTCAATTAGAAAAGAAGAAAGTCAAATTGTCTCTATTTGCAGATGACATGATTGTATATTTTGAAGACCTCATCATCTCAGAACAAAATGTCCTGAAACTGATAAGAAACTTCAGGAAAGTCTCAGGATACAAAGCCAATATGCAGAAATCAAAAGAATTCCTATACACCCATAACAGACTAAAGTAGAATGAAATCAAGAGTGAACTCCTGTTCACAATTGCTACAAAGAGAATGAAATACCTAGGAGTACAACTAACAAATGACGTAAAGGATCTCTTCAAGGAGAACTACAAACCACTGCTTAAGGAAATAAGAGAGGACACACATAGATGAAATAACATTTTATGCTCATGGTTAGGAAGAATCAATATTGTGAAAATGGCCACACTGCCCAAAGTCATTTATAGATTCAATGCTGTCCCCATAAAGCTACCATTGACCATCATCACAAAACTGGAGAAAACCACCTTAACTTCTTATGGAACCAAAAGAGAGCCCACATAGCCTAGATAATCCTAAGCAAAAAGAACAAAGCTGGAGGCATCACACTACTTGACTTCAAACTATACTAAAAGGCTACAGTAATCAAAACATCTTGGTACTGATACCAAAACAGAGATATAGACCAATGGAACAGAACAAAGTCCTTGGAGGCAATGCTACACATCTACAAACATCTGATCTTTGACAAACCTGACAAAAACAAGCAATGGGGAAAGGATGTCCTGTTTAATAAATGGTGTTGGGAAAAGTGGCTAGCCATGTGCAGAAGGCAGAAACTGAACCCCTTCCTGACACCTTATACTAAAATTAACTCCAGATGGATTAAAGACTTAAACATAAGACCTAACACCATAAAAACCCTAGAAGAAAACCTAGGCAAAACCATTCAGGACATAGGCATAGGCAAGGACTTTATGACTAAAACACCAAAAGAATTGGCAACAAAAGCAAAATTAGACAAACGGGACCTAACTAAACTCCAGAGCTTCTGTAAAGCAAAAGAAACAATCACTAGAGTGAACTGGCAACCAACAGAATGGGAAAAAAATTTTGCAACCTACCCATCTGACAAAGGGCTGATATCCAGAATCTACAAAACAACTAAAGCAGATTTCCTAGAAAAAAACAAACAATTCCATTCAAAAGTGGGTGAAAGACATGAACAGAGACTTTTCAAAAGAAGACATGCATGAATTTGTATAAAAATTGTTAAAGTAATATCATAAATATATTTTTATTTAAAGCAAGTGTTCTCTGTAATTTATTTTTCCTTTTGTCCAAATGACATTTTTCATATTTCATCTTTCATTGGCACAGTCTCCTAATTATGAAGCACAGAACTTTATCTAAAACAGACAAATGTGCTTTGCTAATTTTCCCAAGTTTTATCAATGTGGTTGACACTCCATTTCCCTGACAATGTGGTGAAATCCCTTTCTATCTTTGTCTGCAGGTTCTATGCTTTCAAGGGAGCTCTTACCCATTCTTTGAAGCAGGGGATCCCTGTCAGTCACTACAGCCTATTGTATTTTTCTGAGACTTGTGCATTGATCCTTATTCTGTGTCCCCAGGAAAGCTTGTAGTTTTTGTGTTTTTTGTTTCCATTATTTTATTTGACTTGCTAAGTTTACAGTTCTAATGAAAGGATTCCGGGTCACAGTTATAGCAGTGCACACTGTCCTTGCAAAGGTCACAAAGATTCACTATAATCTCATACATCTGTCAAGTCAACCTTATCCACCTCCCATCAGTTATAACAGTCCAATAAGTATCAAGCAGGTTTTGACATTTATACCTTTATTGGCAATAATCTAAAGAGGACTTTGCTTATATTTGAAGAATGAAGATGTTTAAAAGTTACAATCTGTGATGCTAGCATGGGAAGATTTTGAATGCCTAAATCTCTTTGCTTCTCTCGTGATCCCTTTTACTTTATAGTGCTTTCAAGATACCTTCAAATAGTTGAGCTGGAATTAAGTGAATCCTACAGTTCAGCTATCCTGTAGAAACCAATGGGAGAGGAAATTGAAGGTCTATCAGATTAAAAGTTCAAATTGTGATGATTGCACCTTTTAGCCTCCAAACTGGCTTTTACCTTGATCTCCCTAAGCCTGTTCAGTTCATCATATTGAAAAGATTATGACATTTTAAAAATCACTTTGGGAGGAGTATTCCATTTGAATTCAATGACTAAGGCATTCCCTGGGCCTACAGTACCATCCTGCTGTGTTTCATCTTTTAATGTGGAAGTAATTCTTATGTTTATAAAGTTTGTGGCTTTTTAAATCACACAATGAAATCTTATACTTTAATGTGAGATAAACTGAAAGAAATCATTCACTATACATTGACTGGTCCAAAAGGAAAAGCTTATCAAAGGTAAGGAACTGCTAGCCACAGCCACTTTAAACATCAGAAAGAGGACATCACAGGACAAAAAAAAAAAAAAAAAAAAAAAAAAAAAAAAAAAAAAAAAAAAAAAAAAAAAAAAAAAAAAAAAAAAAAAAAAAAAATCACACAAAACAGACTTTTGATGCAAAGAATTTTGATTTTAGATATCAAATATAAATTTTTATTTTCTACAAATAGTACTTGCACAATTTCATCAATAACATGTATTCATTGAAAAGGATACAAAAAAATCTTAGAAGCAAGAGAAATATACTTCCTCTACTTGAATGCAAGTGTGTATCACAACATATATTTTAGTTTTATTCTACCCATATACATGTGGGCTGAAAAAAAATAGTTATCTGTATTTTGCTTTGTCTTATGATATTTATCCATGCTGTTTAGATGTTTTCAAAAATTACTTTAATACTTCTTTTACAGAAGAATCATAATTTTTTGTTATCACATTTATAAATTTTTTGAAATCATAAATCAATTATAATGTTACGAGTATTTTTGTAAGTAAAAATCTTAGCTCACTTCTTTGACTATCATCTAATGCTGAATTCCTAGTAATGAAACTGACAGTTAATGATTTTAAGTTTTACATATATTGCTAATTTTCCTCCAGAAAGGTTATACCAAGTTTTGTCCCCAACATTGGCAATAGTGTGCTATACAAGTTAAAAAAAAATTAGCCAAAACTGTAATTTTTTACTTTTATATACTTAAGAGGTACTAGTGAAGTTCTGTTACATGGGTATATTGCTTTGTGGGGAATTATAGAGTGTTAGTGTAACCATCACCTTAAAATGTACTTTGTACCCTCTAAGTAATTTTTTATTCCTAATCCCCTCCCAATTTCCAACACTTCTGAATCTCCAGTATCTGTTATTCCACACCCTTTGTTCATGTGTATGTATTTTTTTGCTCCCACTTATAAGTGAAAACATGTGGCATTTGATTTTCTGTTTCTGGGTTACTTCACTGAAGACAGCAGCCTCTGGTTCTGTCCATGTTGCTGCAAAAGACACGATTTCATTCTTTTGTATGACTGAATCACATTCCATTGTATATAATACCACACTTTCATTATTCAGTCATCCTTGATGGACACTTAGGTTGATTTCACGTCTTTGCTAATGTCAATACTCCTGCGATAAACATATAAATGCTGGTATCTTTTTATTATAATGATTTACTTTCCTTTGCATAGATACACAGTAGTGGGATTAATGGATGGAATTTTAGTTCTGTTTTTAGTCTTTGAGAAATCACCATATTGCTTCCTAGGGGTTGTACTAATTTAACTTTACATCAACTGTATATACACATTTCCATTTCTCTGCATCTTCACCAACGGCTATTTTTGACTTTTTATTAACAGCCATTCTGACTGGTGTAAGATGATATATTATTGTGGATGCAATTTGCAATCCTCTGATGAATAGTGATGTTGAGCATTTTTCATATGTTTCTTGGCTATTTGTGTGTATTCTTTTGAAAAATGATCATGTCCTTTGTCCACTTTTAATAGTTATTTATTTTTGGGGGCTATTGTTGAGTTTTTAAGTTCCTTGTATATTCTGGTATTAGTCCCTTATCTGATGTTTAGTTTGCCAATAGATTTTTCCAATTCTACAGGTTGTTTGTTCATTCCATTGATTATTTATTTGCTGTGCATTTAGCTGTTTAATTGAATTCAGTCTCACTTGTCTATTTTTTGCTTTTGTTACATTTGCTTTTGAAGTCTTAGTCATGAGTCTGTTAATTAGGTCAATGTCCAGAAAGTTTTTTCCCTACATTTTCTTCTATTATTTTTTGTATTTTCAGGTCTCACATTTAAGTTATTAATACACCTTGAGTTGATTTATGTATATGGTAAGACATGGGACTCAATTTCACTCTTCTGAATATTGCTATTCTATTTTCCCTATATCATTTGTTGAAAGGGTGTCATTTCCCCAGTGTATGTTTCTGTTGACTTTAAAGTTTAGTTGACGATACGTATGTGGCTATATTTCTGGTTTCTTTATTCAGTTCCAGTGATCTTTGCATCTTTTTGTTTATTTGTTTGTTTGTTCCTTTGGACAGGGTCTCACAATGTCACCCAGGCTTGAGTGCATTGGTACAATCATAGCTCACTGAAGCCTTGAACATCTGGGCTCAGGTGAACCTCCCTCAGCCTTCCAAGTAGCTCTGACTACTGGTACACACCACCACATTCAAGTAACTTTTTCTTTTCTTTTTTTTTTTTTTTTGTAGAAATGGGATCTTGCTACATTCTCCAGGCTTGTCTTGAACTCTTGGACTCAAAACCTTTAGGTTCTCTAGATTGTGCACACAGAAATTTTTATAGCAGTCTCTGATGATCTTTTGCTTTCTGTGGTATTAGTTGTATCTCATATTTATTATTTTTGATTGTGCTTATTTGAATCTTGTTTTTGTGCTTGATTAATCTAGCTAGCAGTATATCAATTTAATTTATCATTTCAAAGAACCAGTTCTTCCTTTTGTTGATTCTTTTTATCTTTTTGTTGTTGTTATTCTCAATCTCATTAAGTTCTGCTCTGATTTTATTACCTGTCTTTTATTCTCCTGTCTATGAATTTGGTTACTTCATATTTTCCTAGCTCTTTGAGGTGTGATATCACATTGCCAATTTGTGGTTTCTATTCTTTGATGAAGACATTTAACACTATACGCTTCCATCTTAGCACTGCTTTTGCTGTATTCCATAGGTTGTGATATGTTGTGTCTCCATTTTTGTTTGTTTCAATTTTTAAAACATTTCTAACAATTTCTTCTTTGACTCAAAGATCATTCAAGGGTACATTATTTAATTTTCATGTATTTGTAAAGTTTCAAAAATTTCTTTTTTGTTTATTGTACTTTTGCTTATGTGATCCAAGAAGATACTTGGTATGAATCCAATTTTTATAAAATTCATTGCAGCTTGTTTTATGGTTTAACATATTTTCTATTTTGGAGAATGTTTTATATGCTGATTCTAAGAATGTATATTCTGTGATTGTTTGGTAGAATGTACTCTAAATGTCTGCTAGGTCCATTTGATCTAAAGTTCAATTGAAGTTTAGTGTTTCTTCACTGATTTTTTTGTGTTGATGATTTGTCTAGTCTTGCAAGTGAGGTGTTTAAGTCCCCCCCAATATTATGTATTACTGTCTATGTTTTTCTTTAGGTATAGAAAAATCTGATTTATAATCTAGTTGCTCTAGTATTGGGGCAGATATGTTTAGAATTGTTATATCTTCTTGTTGAATTGATCATTTTACCATTATATAATGACCTTCTTCATCGTTTTTTATTGTAGTTGATTTAAAGCCTATTTTATTGGTATAAAGACAGCTACTGCTGCTCACTACATTTTATACCCCTTTACCTTCAGTCTATGTGTCTTTACCAGTAAGGGACACTTTTTGAAAGCAGCATGTAGTTGGTTCGTGTTTTTTAATCCATTTCACTATTCTAATTCTTTTAAGTGAAGCATTTAATTAATTTATATTCGAGGTCAATATTGATATGTGAGGTTTTATTCCTATGATAATGTTAATTGTCATCTAGTAGTGTAGACTCTGTTTCTTTTTTTTTTTCCTTTTATTTGTATTTGTAGTTTGGTGATATCCTGCTGTACTCATGTTATTTTTTTCATTCCCTGTTTTGTATATTTGTTTCATAAAACCTGTGAATTTTAGCCTTTCTTGTGTTTCTATGATGGTGAATACTGATGTTTTATTTTCATATTTAAATCTCCTTGAGCATTTCTAGTAGAGCCAATCTAGAGGTAATAAATTACCTCAGCATTTGCTTTTCTGGGAAATACTTCATTTCTTCTTATTTATAAAGCTTGTTGTGACAGAAAATAGAATTCCTGGTTGGCAGTTTTTTGTCATTAAGCACTTTGAAAATCGAATCCGAATCATTCTTGCTTATAGGGTTTCTGCTGAGATGTTCCACTGTTAGTCTGATGGGGTCTCCTTTATAGGTGGCTACAAGTTTCTCTGTTGTTAATTTTAAAATATTTCCTTCATGTTGACTTTAGACAGGCTTATGAGTGTGTGATGTGGTATAGCCCTTCTTGTAATGTATTTATTGGATTCTGCTGGCCTCTTGTATCTGGATGTCTAAATCTCCTGCTAGACTAAAGAAGTTTTCCTTAATTATTTCCTCAAATAGGTGTCTAGACTTTTTGCTTTTTTCCACTTCCTCTCAAATACCTATAATTCATAAGTTCAGTCATTTTAGATAGTTCCATATTTCTTGATGGCTGTGTTCATTCTTTTTTTTTTAATTCTTTATTTTTATGTGACTGGATTAACTTTTGTCTAACTGTATTTCATCTGACTCGTCTTCAGATTCTGAGATTCCTTTTTCTACATGGTCTAGTCAATTACCAAAGTTTTCCATTATATTTTGTAATTCCTTAGTTTTTTTTTTTTAATTTTCAGAAGTCTTCTTTGCTTTTTAAAAATGATATCAATTTTCTTGATCATGTCTCATTCTTGATTTCTGTTTTCAGTGGTGTCAACTCTGTATGATCTCCCTGGTGATATAGAGCTTTAGTGTGGTGACTTTCTCAAATAGCAGTTATAGTAGCAGTGTACCAATTGGGTGCCAGTAGGTCATGCTTGAACTGTATTAACCAGAGGTACTCAGCTGTCCCAGGCAATGGTTTGGGCCATGGAACTCTCAGTGGTCCCAGTCCAGTGCTCCTCCTCTAAGTTGGGAGGAAGAAAGGGGTGAAGCTGGGTCGAGTTGTGATTGGAAAGTCTGTACTCAGGTTCTCTAATGATTGTGCAAGCACTGGTCTCAAGAGGAGTCAGATGGCAATTCTCAGGCCCCTAGAGCAATGCTCCAAGCAGAAGCAGAGCAACTGCTACCATACCAAAGACTCATCATGACAGTCCAGGCTCCACGGCTTAGCAGGTGGTAGTGGAATCTGTTTCACATTCATGCTTCCAACCTGATGGGGCTCTCTCCCATGGCCCAATGCTGATTGCAAGTTGGAACAGTTGGCTAAGTCATAAGCAGTTTTTCCTTGCACAGCAAAACCACCAAGGCTATAAAACTTGCTGCCTAAGTCAAAACTCTTGTTCTTAGGCTAAACTTTTCCTCATCTAATCCCATGAAGTGGGGTTATCCAAATCCAGTGCCCATGGCTTGAGCTCACACCACACTTCCTAGTGAAGGCTCCTCCTCCCTTGCTTTATAGTAGATCACAATTCCCATCCTGAGATTCTTCCAACAACTCACTGCTGCCATTTTTGGCTGGCCTGTTCCCATGCCACCCACTGTGAGTTAGGATTAAAAATGGCCTCCTTTTATCAGTGCCCAGGTCTGCAAGTATCTGTAGGGCATGTCACAGTGTCACTCCTCAGTTTCTTTACTGCTCCCCAAGTAAGATTCAGGGCTAGGGCTGGGTGCAGTGGCTCACACCTGTAATCCCAGCATTTTGGGAAGTTGAGGCTGGCAGATCATGGGGTCAAGAGATCGAGACCATCCTGGCCAACATCATGAAATCCCATTTCTACTAAAAAATACAAAAATTAGCTGGGGGTGGTGGCACGTGCCTGTAGTTCCAGGCACTTGGGAGGCTGAGGAAGGAGAATTGCTTGAACCCAGGAGGTGGAGGTTATAGTAATCCAAGATCTCACCACTACACTCCAGCCTGGCACCTGCCTTCAGAACAAGACTCTGTCTCAAAAACAAAGAAACAAACAAAAAACAAACAAACAAACAAAAAGATTTAGTGTTTAGTAGAGTCAAGGAGTTCTCCTGTGACCTACATTACTTGGCTCTCTAGGAGAAATGTGTGTCTCAAAAACACTCTCTCCCCCTCGGATGCACTGAGGATTCACTCACAGTTTGTTTTTTTTTTTTGTTTTAATTTTGGTTTGTTTGTTTGTTTTGCTGGATCCACCAGATAGGCTGCTGCCCACTGTATTTTTCCCAGGTCTTGAAGCCATTTTTGGTTTTATTTGAACTACTGTGTTGCTTCTTAGATATATTTCACAGTGCAAATCTCTACATACTGTATCATTATTTCTTAGTGGATGAAACATGCTGTCTGTATTTGCCTATTTTCATGCTACTGATAAAGAAATACCCAAGACTGGGTAATGTATACTAAAAAGAAATAGTTTTAAAGGGCTTACAGTTCCATGTGGATACGGAGGCCTCACAATCATGGCAGAAAGTGAAAGGCATGTCTTACATGGCAGCAGAGAAGAGAGCATGAGAGCCAAGTGAAAGACGAAAACCATTATAAAACCAGATCTCATGAGACTTACTCACTACCAGGAGAACAGTATGGAGGAAAACTGCCCCCCTGATTCATTTGTCTCCCAACACGTCCTTCCACAACACATCGGAATTATGGGAGCTTCAATTCAAGATGCGATTTGGGTGGGGACACAGCCAAACCATATCATTCTGCCCTAACCCCTGACAAATGTCATGTCCTAATATTTCAAAACCAATCATGCCTTCTCAAAAGTCTCACAAAGTCTTAACTCATTTCAGCATTGACTCAAAAGCCTGCAGACTAAAGTCTCATCTGAGATAAAGTAATTTTCTTCTGCTTATGAACTCATAAAATCAAAAGCAAGTTAGTGACTTCGTAGATCCAATGGGGGTAGAGGAATTGGGTAAATACAGCCATTGAAAATCTGAGAAACTGGCCCAAACAGAGGGCCTACATTCCCCATGCAAGTTAAAAATCCAGCAGAGCAGTCAAATCTTAAAGTGCCAAAATAGTCTCCTTTGACTTCATTCTCACATTCAGATCATGCTGATGCAAGAGGTGGGCTCCCATCACCTTTAGCTGCTCTGACTCTGTTGCTTCGCAGGGTACAGACCCCCTTTTGGCCTATTTCATAGGCTGACATTGAGTGACTGTGGCTTTTCCTGGTGCATGGTGCAAGCTGCTGGTGATTCTACCATTCTGGGGTCTGGAGGATGGTGGCCTTCTTCTCACAGCTCCACTAGGTAGTGCCCAAGTGAGGGCTCTGTGCTGTGGCTTCAACCTCACATTTCCCTTCTACACTGCCCTAACAAAAATTCTTGGTGAGGCCCCAGTCCTGCATCATAACTCTAGTTGGACATTTCCAAACGTCCTCTGAAATCTAGATTGAGGTTCCCAAACCTCAATTATTGACTTCTGTGCACTCGCAGGCTTACAACCACATGGAAGCCACCAAGGCTTTGGGCTGACACTGTCTGAAGCAATGGCCCGAGCTATGCCTTGGTCCTTTTTAGCCCATGACTAGAGTGGCAGGGATGCAGGGCATTAAGTCCCTAGGCTGCACACAGCAGGGGGGCTCTGGATCCTGCCCACAAAACCAGTTTTTTCTCCTAGGACTCCAGACTTGTGATAGGAGGGGCTGCTGCAAAGATCTCTGACATGCCCTGGAGACATTTTCCTCATTATTTTGGTGATTAACATTTGGCTCTTTTTACTTATGCCAATTTCTTTGGCCAACTTGAATTTCTCCTCAGAAAAATGTGTTTTCTTTTCTATCAATTGTCAGGCTGCAAATTTTTTGAACTTTTATGCTGCCTCCACTTTAAAACTGAATGCTTTTACAGCACCCAAGCCACCTCTTGAATGCTTTGCTGCTTAGAAATTTCTTCTGCCAGGTACCCTAAAGCATCTCCCTCAAGTTCAAAGTTTCACAAATCTCTAGGGCAGGGAAAAATTCCTTCAGTCTCCGTGCTAAAACATAGCAAGAGTCACTTTTACTCTAGTTCACAACAAGTTCCTTATCTTTATCTGAAAACACTTCAGTCTGGATTCCATTGTTCATAATTTTGTCAGCATTTTGGTCAAAGCCATTCAACAAGTCTCTAGGAAGTTCCAAACTTTCCCACATTTTCCTCTCTTCTTCTGAGTTCTCCAAACTGTTCCAACCTCTGCCTGTTACCCAGTTCCAAAGTTGCTTCCACATTTTCAGGAATCTCTACAGCAGAATCCTACTCCTGGTAACAATTTACTGTATTAGTCTGTTTTAATATGGCTGTTAAAGACATACCTGAGGCTGAGTAATTTATAAAGAAAAAAGATTAATGGACTCACAGTTTCACATGGCTGTGGGGCCTCATCTTCATGCCAGAAGGTGAAAGGCACATTTTACAAGGTAGCAGACAAGAGAAAATGACAGCAACGTGAAAGGGAAGCTCCATATAAAATGAGATCTAAAAAGACTTATTCACTACCATGAGAAGAGCATGGGGAAAATTGCCCCCATGATTCAGTTAACTCCCATTGGGTTTCTCCCACAACATGTGGGAGTTATGGGAGTTACAATTCAAAACAAGATTTGTGTGGGAACACAACCAAATCATATCATCATCAAAGGCTCCTCTCCACCATTTTTTGGAGAAAAAGGGATAAATTAAAAAGATCTTATTTCAAACATCATTTATTGTCACACTAGAGAAATTGACCCTACTTTTTACTTTTTTATTTTAGACTTTGGATTGGTCCCATTTATTCTTAACTTTTCTGTCATTCATGTCAACAGAGAAAAGTAGAATTCTGCTTCTAATTTTCATACTATTATCCTTATTTAATACACAGTTGTACAAAGAAGTTTTATTAACTTTTAGATATTTTATATTTAAAATAGTATTTCTAGCAAAATATGATAAAGGTCCTCAGTTGTTTCTTCACTAAATTGTCAGAAGCTAGAAAATCTGATTATATTACTGCTCTTGTTGAAGTTAGTGCCTGTTAGAAAACTTGAAAGATTTGTAAAGGACAATAGAAAAAGAGAAACTAATTTTGCTTGGAAGAACTCAGGATGAAGAGTAAAGAACTTAAGACCTTATTATTACTATTCACTATTGTATCATAAAGAAGTCTTACAAAATATTGTTATTCTGATCTTTCCTCTTCTTGTCAATGTTTGTGTAACATATTGATCTTGTTTGTATAACACTTTCTACAAGAATTGTGTATAGATGTTGTATTCTGGCCTTTTTCTCAACCTCACATGCAAACTAGTTCACAAATTTGTAGAAATGAAATCTAAAAACAGTGATCCTCTTCAACTATGAATACTGTGGTAAAAATGTTATATAAGTTCATCTAAATTATTGAATCTGTTTCCAAATACAGGAAAGAGATAGTATTATCTGCTTGTTTGTAGCTTGTTTTTCTTACTACTTTAAACCTTAATACAAATATTACCATATGAGTCTACATAATACACTAATTAAACATTATTGAATGTATAACAACACATATTTTGTATATTTTTATGTTTTTTAACCATGGTTTCTATTAACAAGCTTTCACATTATTGATATTTTGGTATTTTTCTATTATAAAAATACAAGTATTCTGTTATGTACAAATATATATACTGTGTCATTATAGAACTTATGATTTTTATATCAATCAGTCAATATCTTATGACAGATATTATCTGATTGCTTTCTAAAATTATAGAATGATTCACATTCTTAACAAAATATGTAAGAAGAAATTTTTATTCAGATCCCTGGAAGGAATAAATATCATCTGTCCCATGTTTGGCAATATGATGGGTATAAAGTGTTATACTAGTGTTTCTTTAATTTTCATATTTGTGATTAGCAATATTTTTGAACATTGTCTATCGTGGTTTTTATCTATTTCTAATTCCTGTTCTTTGACCTGTATTTTTATGTCAACTGGGTAAAACTGAATTTTTTTTCATGATTTCTAAATGCCCTTTTAATATTATAATTATTACCCTCATATCTCTCATTAGTACATTATAATTATATATACAATTATAATATATATTATTATATATATAATTATAATTATATATATTATATATTATATATAATATATAATATTATATATATAATATATATAATATATATATATAATATTATATATAATATAATATATAATTATAATATATATAATATATATTATAATTATAATATATAATATATTAATACATTATAATATTTTTAACTTAATGTTTCTTTCAAAACTTTTCTCTCAAAGATTTATACAGACTCCTGTTTCATAAATATTTAAGTAGGTCAAATTGTTTTCATTCCATTTTTATTTAATAAATATTCTGTTACTTTAGAAACACTAATTTCAGATTTCGAAATGAAATCTTTTAGTTTAAAATTCTATGTAAAAGTTTTTCTTTTCTTGTCTTTCTTCAAGTGACTTTGAAAAGCAGCTAATAAGCAAATTGTTCTTTTATTCATATGATTGTCAGATTTATGAAAGAAAGTTGTTCTTTATTCACTTGTAGATATCATTTTGAATTACTAGCTTCTATTGTTCAAAACACCTTGTATTCTTGCTGAGTCTCATATTTTTTTTGAAAAACAAAACTGTATCTCTATAGTTAAATGCTACTCACAAATTGATGCCAATATTAAAATTTAAAAAAAAACATTTAAAGGGACCACAGGCCACATCATAAAAAGGAAACAAAAATACAATAATCAGCTTTGATAGCTACATGTATTAGTCAGTTCTCTCACTGCTATGAAGAAATATCTGGACTGGGTAATTTATAAAGGAAAGATTTTTAATTGATTCTCAGTTCAACATGGCTGGGGAGGCCTCAGGAAACTTACATCACAGCATAAGGGGAAGCAAACACATCCTTCTACACAAGGCAGCAGGAGAGAGAAATGTGGAGCAATGTGGTAAAAGCCTGTTATAAAACTATCAGATATCATAAGGTTGCACTCACATTCAGGAGAATAGCATGAGAGTAAACACCCTCATGATTAAATTATCTGCCACCATGTTCCTCCCATGACATGTGAAGATGATGGGAACTACAATTAAGATGAGATTTGGGTGGGGACACAGCCAAACCATATCATCATTATCTAGAAAATATACAGATATTTCTACACAGTGCTTTATCTATTGGTAGATTAAGAAAAAATGGAATTGAAATAACTTAAAAACTGCAATATTACATACTGAAGATCTTAAGGAGAAAAAGATTATTAGATATTTTATAATACAATTAATATTTCACTTTTTAATTTAGAGACCAAGTCCAGTACTGTTATCCAGACTGGAGTGCAGTGGTGCAATCATAGCTCATTGTAGCCTCTAAGTCCTGGATTCCAGGGATACTCTTGCATCAGCCTCCCAAGAAGCTGGGACTACAGGTGCATACCACCATGCCCAGAAAATACAGTTAATATTATACAGTATACAGAAATGAACTAGGCTTGTAATCTATAATTGTCTTACCCCAAAGCCTAATTATTTATGATTTTTTCACCTGCTATCACATTTATGGATCCAATGAATATGTTTTCTTACACGGCACAAATGACTTTTCAGATGTAACTAAGGATACATACCTTAAAATAGAGAGAGTATGGTGGTTTACCCAGGTGGGCCTCATCTAATCACCTGTACCCTTGAAAGCAGAGAACTTGCCCCAGCTAGAGGCAGAAGAGAAGAAGCAGAGGGGCAAACAGAAGGATTCAAAATATAAGAAAGACTGAATGCTCTGTTGGTGGTTTGAAGATGGAGGAGACCCTTGAGAAGAAATGCAGGTGACCTTAAGAAACAGACAGATTATCAGCCAACAGTAAGTATACAGGAATGTAAGACTTACAAATACACAAAATTTAATTTTGCCAACAATTTAAATAATCTTATAAGTGAATTCTTCTGATAGTCTCCAAAAAAGAGCCCAGGCCAGCTGATTTTGATTTTAGCCTTTGGGCGTATTAATCAAGACCAGCAGGTTATATCTTCACTCTGTAAGGTAAACAATAAATATTTTAAGTTGCAAATTTGTATTGATTTTGTTTCCAAAATAAATAGTACATTACTATAAGTACCTATAGAACAAAAAAAGAGACAAAATTTCTTTTGTCTGAATATTGAGAAATGTCCACTAAACACATGATTAACTAGTTAGTTTAAGAGGAGAAAAAGAAATTGGTAGCAAACAGAGGAGACCTGCTACGTTGACAGAAAACATGATGTTGCAATATCTTGTGTTCTTCCACCCCATAGTCAGCCTACGGATTTAAAAGCTTTGGCTGTATAAGAAACAGACAACCAAATAGTGTTATTCTTGCCTAAATTCAATCAGAGTATATTTCCAAATCACAGAGTTTCTAAATCAAGTAAAAGACTGAAAATACAAATAAGTTGCAGGTTGTTCCTAATAGGGCCTCATTGTATTAAGTTGATGCAAAAGTAGTTTGCACTAAAAGTACTGGCAAAAACACAACTACTTTTGCACCAACCTGATAACTTGCGGTGGCAGTGTGCTCCAAAATTTGTGGTAGAAGATTCAAATAGAAAACTCAAAAGAAAAAAAAAATACAAAGATCAAATAAACAAACAAAAAAATAACTCTGAAACAAAACTCTGGTAACAAGGCATTTTTAGACATAACTTTTTGTGTACTCGTTTCACTTGACATAGAACGATTTTAGTGAGTAGAATACATTGATAAATCCATAAAACTAAATACATGCTAAGTTCATGACATTTAGTTTTTAATTGGATCTAAACATTCTATATAACCAGCAGTTAATCAGTGAGTAGAGTAAAAGGCAACGAATACCCTATTGTTGAAGATTTTTGTAAATTATAAATCGTGTGTGTCTGTTTGTATGTATTTAGAGAGAGATCAAGCATTCCAGTAAAAAAAAAAAAAAAGATGCTGAATTTGAAGAGACTTTTAGATGAAAACTGCTTAGATTCTAGTAGAGGATGCACAAATAAATGGCACCTGGTAGGAAAAAAATTCACTTGAACAAAAGAGAAAAGTAAAAAACAAATTGAATAATGAATGCAAGGAATAGAAAATATCTAAATAAAATTATCATAAAATATAGCAAAGCGTTCTATAGAAATAATGGAAAAATATTTGTTAATGTGAGTGATAAACTTTTTAAGTTACTTTTATTAATTAGGGGGAAAAATCTCAAAGTGATAGGAATGAGGAGAATAATTTTACCTATGGAGAACTGTGAATCTTAACTACAATAGAAGCCAAATAGAAGAAAATCATTATAAAAGCCAAAGTGAGTTAGAGTATGTTTGGAGTAAAATTTTCACAAAGCAAGTCAAAAGGAATTTTATCATGCCAATGACAAAAAAATAGTCTAGAACATTAGGTAGAAAAATGAAATGTCTAGTATGGAAAAAATATGCCTTTTCTTTGCAGATGTAAAGGGAAGATGAAAATAAAACAATTACAGTAATATGAAAATAACACATTTACATTTAGCCTCAAAACAGAGATTTAAAATAAATTGTAGTATTTTATATTCTAAAATGGATAATAATATTATATATGCTTCAGAATATTTTCAAACCTCCACTTGATAATGTGAAATCCAAAACAAAAATACACCAAAGGGTTGTATTAATTAAAGGGCCTCACTAAAGCTATTTTTACATATTTTCAAAACTATTCAAACAAAACAATGTTAAATGAAGATGTTTATTTTTACTTTGCTTAAATTTGAAATTTTCAGTTGTTCTCCATAAAAATGAACATTTATTCACATTGTGGAACTTTGATTATTGTGTTGCACTTTCCTTTTGATTGTTTATGACATGTCTGCTACATAGTCTATGTGGCATAAGTTTAGTGTGACAGATATGATACATATATCACATAATTGGTCTTTATGAGGAAATCCAAAATTAATTTATTGCTCTTGGTAATTTGATTTTACTGCCATGTTAAATAGATAAAAATTATTTTGCCAAATCATACCTGACTTCATAAATTTTCATTATGAATTCCTTTGTCAGAGTAAATAAACATTATTTATTCTTATTTAGCCAACAGCGAATGTATGAAATGAATACTAGAATTATTTACTATGTTTATGGAAGTAAGCGAAAAACGAAACTGATTTTCAAAAAAATGCCATGTAACAGAATGGTATGTTTAACATTTAATAGTGACTGTATTTTAGAAATATTTTAGACTGCATCTAAAGATATATTTGAGGTCAGACATCGTGAGAATTTACAAGTGAAACAACTAGTTGCAATCTATACAGTGTGGTGCAGAGCACTTGGTGTCAGGGAATTTGTAAACCCTGAGAGAAAGAGAGATGTAGAGACAGCTGCTATTCCTTCCCTGGTGACTTTCCGGTGCCTCATCTTTCCCACTGCAAGCCTGGTACAGGGAGATGGTGCACTATCTGTAAAATGAAAATCATATATTTTAAAAATCACATAGGTCAAATTGCATCATGCCTTTATTAGACAGATTCTTATTGAAATAAATTTAGACAGTGGACATAAAATGATAATTTGATTTATTTTCTTACATATATATATATTTTAAAATATTCTACATCACTAAACATAACATATATGAAATTATACTACCAAGAATTAGGCTTATATTGTCTATAATAGCCACACCATAGCCACTACCGCTACCACTTTTGGTCACATACGCTGTAGTAAGTCCAATACAAGATGTGTTATAACTACAAAATACACAGTGGATTTCACATTATTGTGTGAGAAAAATAATGTAGATGCTCTATATATTACATACATGTATATATATCCATATACATAATACAATGTTGTAGATATCAAAAGTCATTCAGTCTTTCACCATTGAACATGATGTTGGCTCTAGGTATAAAGTTGTTGCCCTTTATCAAGTTAAGTAAATCGATTTATATTGCTACATTACAGGATATTAAAATTAAATGTGTCCCAGATTTTGTCAAGTACTTTTTCTTCGTCTATTGAGATAGTCATATATTTAAGCTATTACTGCCATTTACAAATTTAATATTTAGCTTGCAATATTTTACTTATGTATTTCACTCTTATTTTCCTGTCTTAAAAACTGATTAATACATTAAAACTAAAGCCACTGACTAAATGGGAACCCTTCAGCCACATATGGTTGAAATCATTTCACAGTAAGTAATGATAATAAACAGAAAGAAGATACAACTTTATCAAACTATGCTTTTGAGAAAAGAATGAACCTGCAAATACTTTGTAAACCAAACTCTATAGATCATTTAAACTATAAACTTTAGTTCTGGAAATGAAGAAAGTACCAAAAATCAGTAGAAGTAAATTTGAAATAAATAAAAAAATAGAATGTGGTTTTGTTTTGTTTTTGACAGGAAACATCTTTATTTCATTCGTAATGGGTCTCCTTCATAACCTGAATTATACTTTTGAGTTAGGAGAGATGATGCTTGTCTTTAACCTGTATTATTTCTGCTTATGACAGATTGGAAATATTTGGAAGTAGATTAAAATTTGAAAGGTTATCTTTAACCTTAATTTTTCTGAGTTAATTATGAGAAATATTTTCCATCAAAGGCTAAAAGATAAGGAAAATAATTCCAGTCCTATTTTTATTAAGCATATAACAAGTAATATAAACTGCATTATATAAAGTAATATACATTTATAAAAAGTACATATTTTTAGTCATGATATAAATATTATATTGCTATGAAATCATTAATATTAAGTATTATTAAAATATTTGAAATGACTTCTGTATTTTTCTCAATTTCATGTCTTAAATTGCATTCTTACTAAAAATATATATATTTTGAGTTGTTTTTTGTATATGATGTGAAATAAAAGTCTAATTTAATTACACATGGGATTGCATCAAACTGATAAACTTCTGCACACCAAAAGAAATAAGAATGAAAAGACAACCCACTGATTGGGAGAAAATATTTGTAATTTATACATCTGACAAATTGGCTAATATCCAAAATATATAAGAAACTCAACTCAATATCAAGAAAAGATAAAACTGAGTAAGAAATAGGCAAAGGACGTAAGTAGACATTCTCAAAAGAAAAACAAATGGACAATAGATATGAATAAATGCTCATAATCACTGTATTCATATATTCTCACACTACTAATAAAGACCTACCCAAGAATAGGTAATTTACAAAGAAAATGAGGTTTAATGGACTCACAGTTTCATATAGCTGGGAAGGCCTCATGATCATGGCAGAAAGTGAAGGAGGAGCAAAGGCACATCTTACATGATGGTGGGCAGGAGAACCTATGCAGGGGAACTGCCCTTTATAAGACCATCAGATCTCATGAGACTTATTCACTGTCACAAGAACAGCATGGGAAAAATCCACCCCCATGATTCAATTACTTCCCACCTGGTCCCTCCCATGACAGGTGGGGATTATGGGAACTACAATTCAAGATGAGATTTGGGTGGGAACAGAGCTAAACCATATCAATCACTAATCATAAGAGAAACGCACATTAAAACCACAGTGACGTATCACCTCATACCTCTTAGAATGGCTATTTCCAGAAAGGAGAGATATAACAATTGCTAGCAAAGATACGGAGAAAAAGCAGTTTGTGTGTCAATATAATTTGATACGGCCATTAAGAAAAAGAGTATGAAACTTCCTCAGAAAACAAATACAGTATTATTACATTATCCAACAGTCCCACTAATAGATATATATCCAACACAATTGAAATCAGTATGCCAGGGATATCTGCACTCCCTTGTTCACTGCAGCATTATACACAGTAGATAAAATATGGAGGCAACTCAGGTGTCCATCATTGGATACATGGATTTAAGAAATATAGTATATATTAGCAATAGAGTATTATTTAAGATGAAAAAGGAGAGAATTTTGTTATTTGCAACAACTCAGATGCACCTAGAGGACATAATGCTAAGTGAAATAAGCCAGACAGAAAAAGACAAATATCATATGATCTCACTTGCATGTGGAATTTTAAAAAGTCAAACTCATATAAGTTGAGAATAGAATCTTGGTCACCAGGGGGATAGATGGGGAAGGGAACATGTTGATCAAAGAGGACAAAAGTTTACTTAGACAAGAGAAATGGTCTTTAGTTACATATTTTACAATATGGAGGCTATAACAAATAATGTATTGTATATTTCAAAATTACTAAAAGAGTAGGTTTTAGAGGTCATCACCACAAAAAAAATGATAAGTATATGAAGCGGTAAATTTCTTAATTATTTTGATGTAATCATTCCTCAATAAACAAATATCAAAACATCATATTGTAGCCCATAAATATATAGTATACATAGTTATTTGTTAATTAAAATAAAATAGTTATTCCAAATAAATAAATACATGAAAATAAAAATAAATTACCATGTATGTTCTTACAAGCAAACATGATTGCTTAGTCAGATTCCAATGATAAACTCAAGGCATATACTTACCAAACTCATTATTAATTTTTTGGTTACAATTTTGAAATTTATTCATGTTTTAGAGTTCAGTTAAGATCCATTAGGCCAAAGCTATACCAAAATTTCTATTTTTTATTGGAGCAAACATTTAGTAAATATTTCAATGTCTGTCTTAGCTGTAACCAAATATCAACATATTTACTTAACATGCTGAAACCAACTCTTCCTATTATTCCATTTATGCTATTTCAATAGTTACCACAGAAAACAAGTGTTCTAAGGTGACATTAATTCACATTTGCAGTACTTTGAGCTTCAGTTTATACTCCCTGGTTATTCAGAAAATGCAAAAAATTTAAGACTTTTTTTGAAATAGACCAAGGCAAGAAGGTAACATACAATATTATAATGGTGAAGAGGAGTTTGAAACTTTAAGAAAAATTAAAACCTTCCCCCTCTAATCTTCTTTACAAGCTGTTGCCAAAACATTTTTCTCAAAATGGTTCCTATGTTTACATATCACACGTCAGATTATTCTTACCCACTGGATATAATTCTACTTCCACACTCCACACTGTCTGACACAACAATCTTTTATTGACCTTTCCAAGCGCAATGATTTACCATATTTATAAAGAAGGACCCTATCTGTATATTTTAAACTCAGCTTTTTACTCATAGGTTTTAAAATTTTATGTAAAGGCTTTGTCTTTACTCCTTCCAAAATACATTCATATCTTAAAGAAAAACTTTTAGGCCTGACTCATTTTGCCCAGATATGTATTTGACTCTGACTCAGATGTTTTCTTGCTCAACTTTTATAATATTAGTGTTTACTCCATAATATTCTTTCTACTTGCCAAACATTTGTTGAATATGTAAGTATATATGTATGTTATCATTTTATCTTTACTCAATTTTGTTTTACCAAATGAATTTAAAGAAAGAAGCAATCAAATAAGTTAAGGGATAAGAGAGGAAGAGAGGAGAAAATTAAATATATTTAGTATATATTGCATTAATTCAAAATTGAAAGCATATTGTGATGCTTTTACTCCAGGATAGATATTTATCTTCAATAGAAGGACAAAATAATTTTCCCAAATATACAATCTTTCTAATGTTACCTAGCAAATAACATACTCCCTGTAGTTCTAAAATAAAGCCAGATGTTCTGACATGCGGGTAAATGACAATCGGATAGGCCTATTATAATTGCAGTGATTAAAAACAAAGTTTTATTGATCTGAAAGAAATTTGGGATTAATATACTCACTGATCCCTGATAAGTAATTTGTACTGCCTGTATGTCTGTTTCCCATTTGTAAAATTGACTTGTAATGTCTATCTCAGTTTTACTGTGAGAAGACAAAATGTGACACACGTGAAGTTCTTGCTGTATTTTTGCTTCCTGTATGAAACCCTCTACACATTAGCTACTATTATAGTTATTGTTCTTAGAGGAAGATGGTGTCCACTTGCAAAATTTGGGAATACATTTTTCTGTAAAAGTATTTGGATTTACTATCTCCAGGGAAACCATAGGACATATTCTGCATGTGCCTATGAGGATATGAGAAACTATTTTTTAGCGTGTTGTTTATAATAATTCAGAACCAATTATCTCAAATATAGTCCACTAAATTATGTTATTTTTCTTAAATAAAATATTAAAGATATCTTGAAATTTAAAAGGAGCCTTCTTTTTTGGTCTTAATATGTTAGAAATGTGAACAAATAAGATTTAGTTAAAGTATGTTCCAAAATGGACTCTTCAACGTAATTATTACAACACATTAAAAATGAAAATTATAGTCCCTTAAAAAATCTTGAGTAAATGCTACATTAAAGATAATCATCTGATTTATTTAAAATCATAATACAAAAAATTAGCATTTAGTGAATTGTTTTTTACTTACATGCCTTAAATCTAATTTGGTAAAAAGCATATGGTCATCAATTACTTAAGAGATGGATTTGGAACAGATACTGTATAGCATATGGATTAAAATTCTGTTATTGAGCCCTAGAAAGCATTTCACACAACAAGACATTGATCAATATGTTTTGAATTTTAAACTTCATTTCAGGAATACTTTTCATACTGCAGTCTTATCATTTGCGATTTTTTTTACATATAATAAATGTTAATGTGTTCACCATAGGCATGCTCACTGAGGAAGGAGAATATGCACCATCAATATTGGCATACTGTTGGAAACCAATCAGTATAAATAAAAAGTCATTGTAATAAAATCACCCATCATCATTTTAAAATTAAAGTATAGGCAATGATAAATGTATACTTCCATATTTACTGTATTTCCTGAAGTGTCATAAAGATTAATTATTTTATTGCTATTTAAATAGTGTTCATTGATTCCATTTCTTGACAGACTGACTTTTAGAAAGTGTAAAAAATTACTTTGTTTCTTAAAAATGCAGTATGAGTTTATCATTTGAAAAATGATTATTTAAAACAAAAAATATTCTGAAGAAAAATAATACATTTTGTCAGTTTTCACTTCATTTGTATCTGTTCTTTTCACATTCAAAAGTTTACCTATTGCTTTTCTTTACAACATTATATTGCTGATTTTAAAAATGAAGGAAATACTAGATATAGTTCTCATAGTGACACATATCAGGTCTTTTTTCTGATTACCATCTACAAATTCATTGAACTTTGTAACTTTCAATATAATGTATTCAAAATGACTTGATTCTTAATTGTATTTTGCCACTAACTCCTATTCCTTCAATTTAATTTGCCCTCAAATATCCTAATATCTTTTGTGATATTTTATTTTAGTTTTGTAAACCCAAGTGTAAATAAGGAAACAAGGTGTGATTAGAACATGTACTGCCCTGAGGATAGACAGCCTGAAATAATTAAGTAGTAATTTCCTTAAATCATTTCTGTGCTAATCCTACCAACAAGTATTAAAAGGGTTAGACATGAGTTATCATGGAATTATTCAATACATTTTTCCTGTCCAACTCCAAGAAATAAAATAGTGTAAAAGCCAAAATAAGTTTAAACTATAGTGTCTCCTAAGGCCAATTGAGACATCGATCACCACCTGTGGAGGTCTGGACTGCAGACTCTGAATCAATGATGGATGAGTAAGTGCACTCTCACAACTGGTTCAGTGATTCAAGTGGGCTAAAGATGGTTGGTTGTTGGTTGTTTTCATAGGGCGACTGTAGCCAATCAACCAAGAACCTCTGTACATCCACCCATTTATTCAGTAAAAGATTTTATAACAGAGGTTCTAAGTCAACACAATTGTGGATAGTTATCATGGTTAAATGAGTGCTTTTACAAATGATAAAAGCTTTAGGTTCTGGGCCCAGAATAAACACTATTAGCCAGTAGTTCCCCTTTGATCTTTCCCTGAGAAGCCCATCCAGCACAAAGTTTACATGAGTAAACAGTTAGAATAGAGGACAAGGAATGTGGGGTAAACATTTAAACTGGGAAAGCCTTTTTGTTGTCCCTAACTCTTCCCTAGTGATGAACTGGCTACCTTTAGCCTGCCCCAGTAAAATCTTTCTTGGTCTTCCAACAGGTTTGAGACTAATGTATTACTTTCCATAGTATTTTGCCAGCCCCCCTGAGTGAATCTCAACAGCCAGGGTCTAGGGTAGCATTGTCCAATAGAAATACAACAGAAGCCTTTATCATTTTAAATTTCCTAATAGCCACATTAAAATAAAAAAGTAAAAGAAAATAGATAAGATAATTATAACACTAGATTTTGTTTAAATGTGTGTAAAATGTTAACATTTCAACATGTAGTTAATATAAAAGTTATTAATGAAATAATTACTTTACACTCCTTGGTTTTCCAACTAAGTCTTAGAAATGTAGTAATCTAGGCCGGGCATGGTGGCTCATGCCTATAAACCCAGCACTTTGGGAATCCAAGGCAGGTAGATTGTTAAGTCAGGAGATTGAGACCATCTTGGGCAACATGGTGAAATCTTGTATCTACTAAGTCCCAGCTACTTGGGAGGCTGAGGCATGAGAATCG
This sequence comes from Alouatta palliata, assembly GCA_004027835.1. Taxonomy (NCBI): domain Eukaryota; kingdom Metazoa; phylum Chordata; class Mammalia; order Primates; family Atelidae; genus Alouatta; species Alouatta palliata. The sequence goes on along the minus strand of PVKV010002095.1, from coordinate 70,299 downwards.
CTTGAATCCAGGAGGCAGCAGTAGCAGTGAACTGTGATTGTGCCACTGCACTCCAGTGAGACTCTTTCTAAAAACAAAACAAAACAAAACAAACAAAAAAAAAAACTTAAAAGAAATATAGTAGTCTATAAATCTCTGAAGAGTGATAAGAGTTACGATGCACTATGTCTGGCATCAAGTTATAATTTCCATTCAATCAACATACCAGTGCCTCTTGATCAGAAACTTTGAACCATGCAGAAACTTGAACATATTAATGGTACAATGTTTCTCAACACTATGAATGGGCAGGACATATCTAAAGGGTAGTTGGAAAAAGTAATATAGATGGGGCACATTATAAAGTTAGAGAGATTGACAGAGAGGTTGAATAATAAACACAAAGGTCATTTCCATGCAATTGGAAGGAAGTCTCCATAAATAATGTACCTAAATTTAATCTGGACATTTGAAAATATGAAGACTAAGAGTTATCAAAAAATAAACATAAAAGACTTGAAACAAGAATGGAGTATCGTAACATCAAATGCTAGGAGGTGAAGACATAATGAAGAACTGAAAGAAAAATGTGGGTCATCAAAGCATGCACAAAAGTATTTTATTTTATTCTCTATATTGCAATGGTATGAGTCAGTATGAGCTGCTTGAGAAAGCACATAAAATTTGACATCAGAATATCATTTTATCATCCAGTTGGGTATAATCCTGCATTTGTTATCTGAAGCATCAAGTAATGTTTCAATGTCTTTTCTGTCACATCTGCTTACCTTTTTTGCTTCAAATGAAGTATTTATTTTTGGATATGTGGGCACTGAGAGGCAAACTAATAAATTATGGTGCATTGAGGGATGTGCATGCACAATCATTTCATATTCTTTGAAAGGATATGGTGTTTGGTTTAGCAAAAGCAGAGATGGATCACCATAGGTTGAATGATCCAGTCAGATCTTGCTGTAAACTTGGGCAGACAATTCAGCAAATCAAAAGTCCTCCTGCACTTTCCACATTAAAAAATATTTTGATATATATTTGAAATTCACAGCACTCCATCCCATGTAATTACTGAAAATATTTTTACAACTATATAATACACAATTTCTTATAATACACAATTTTCTAACTCACCATGTAACTACTTATTAATATTACCATATTAACTTTATTACTTTAAAAGACAACAGTGTTGCCTTTAAAAAAAATTATTTTACTTTAGGTTCTGGGCTGCATGTGCAGATCACGCAGGATTGTTGAATAGGTACACATATGGCAATGTGGTTTGCTGCCTTCCTCCCTATCACCTATATCTGGCATTTCTCCCCATGGTATCTCTCCCCAATTCCCCAGCCCTGCTGTCCCTCTCCTATTTCCCCCTGACAGACCCCAGAGTGTGATACTCCCCTCCCTGTGTCCATGTGTTCTCACTGTTCAACACCCACCTATGAGTGAGAACATGTGGTATTTGATTTTCTGTTCTTGTGTCAGTTTGCTGAGAATGATGGTTTCCAGGTGCATCCATGTCCCTACAAAGGACACAAACTCATCACTTTTTATGGCTACATAGTATTCCATGGTGTATATGTGCCACATTTTCCCTGTCCAATCTATCATGGACAGGCATTTGGGTTGGTTCCAGGTCTTTGCTATTGTAAACAGTGACACAATGAACATACCTGTGCATGTGTCTTTAAAATAGAATGATTTATAATCCTTTGGTTTTATATCCAGTAACGGTATTGCTGAGCCAAATAGAATTTCTATTTCTAGGTCCTTGAGGAAGTTGCCATACTGTCTTCCGCAGTGATTGAACTAATTTACACTCTCACCAACAGTGTAAAAATGTTCCTATTTCTCCACACCCTCTCCAGCATCTGTTGTCTCCAGATATTTTAATGATTGCCATTCTAACTGGCATGAGGTGATATCTCAATGTGGTTTTGATTTGCATTTCTCTAATGACCAGTGATGTTGAGCATTTTTTCATATGTTTGTTGGCCTTGTATATGTCTTCTTCTGAAAAGTGTCTGTTCATGTCTTTTGCCCACTTTGAATGGGCTTGTTTATTTTTTTCTTGTAAATCTGTTTTAGTTTTTTGTGGATTCTGCATATTAGCTCTCTGTCAGATTGGTAGATTGCAACAATTTTTTCCCATTCTGTTGGTTGCGGTTCACTCTAATGATTGTTTCTCTTGCTATACAGAAGTTCTGGAGGTTAATTAGGTTCCATTTGTCTATTTTGGCATTTGTTGCTAATGCTTTTGGTGTTTTAGTCATGAAGTCCTTGCCTATGCCTATGTCCTGAATGGTTTTGCCTAGGTTTTTTTTATGGTATTCGGTCTTATGTTTAAATCTTTAATCCATCTGGAGTTAATTTGAGTGTAAAATGTCAGGAAGGGGAACAGTTTCTGCTTTCTGCACATGGCTGGCCGGTTGTTACAACATCATTTATTAAACAGGAAATCGTTTCCTCATTGCTTGTTTTTTTTAGGTATGTCAAAGGTCAGATGGTTGTAGATGTGTGGCATTGCCTCTGGGGCCTCTGTTCTTTTCCATCGCTCTATATTTCTATTTTGGTAATGGTACCATGCTATTTTGATTACTATAGCCTTGTTGTCTAGTTTGAAGTCAAGTAGTGTGATGCCCCCAGCTTTGTTCTTTTTGCTTAGGATTGTCTAGGCTATCTGGGCTCTCCTTTGGTTCCATATGAAGTTTAAGATTGTTTCTTCCAGTTCTGTGAAGAGGGTCATAGGTAGCTTGATGGGGATAGCATTGACTCTATAAATTACTTTGGGCAATATGGCCATTTTCACAATATTGATTCTTCCTAACCATGAGCATGGAATATTTTTCCATCTGTTTGTGTCCTCTATTATTTCCTTGCGTAGTGGTTTTTAGTTCTCCTTGAGGAGATCCTTCACATCCTTTGTTAGTTGTATTCATAGGCATTTTATTCTCTTTGTAGCAATTGTGAATGTAGTTCATTCTTGATTTGGCTCTCTTTAAGTCTGTCATTGATGTACAGGAATGCATGTGATTTCTGCACATTGATTTTGTATCCTGAGACTTTGCTGAAGTTGTTTATCAGTTTAAGGAGATTTTGGGCTGAGATGATGGTGTCTTCTAAATATGCAATCATGTTGTCTGCAAATAGAGACAATTTAACTTCCTCCTTTCCTAATTGAATACACTTTATTTCTTTTTCTTGCCTGATTGCTCTGGCTAGAACTTACAATACTAGATTGAACAGGAGATGTGAGAGAGGGCATCCTTGTCTAGTGCCAGATTTCAATGGGAATGAATGAGGCAGAAAATTAACAAGAATATCCAGGACTTGAACCCAGATCTGGGTCAAGCAAACCTAATAAACATCTACAGAACTCTCCACCCTAAATCCTAAGAATATATATTCTTCTCAGCACCACATCATACCTACTCTAAAACTGATCACATAAATTGGAAGTAAATCACTCCTCAGCAAATGCAAAAGAATGGAAATCAAAACAAACAATCTCTCAGACCACTGTGCAATCAAATTAGAACTCAGGATTAAGAAACTAACTAAGAATCACACAACTACATGGAAACTGAACAACTGGCTACTGAATGTTGACTGGATAAGCAATGAAATGAAGGCAGAAATATAGATGTTCTTCAAAACCAATGAGAATGAAGACACAACATACCAGAATCTCTGGGACACATTTGAAGCAGTGTCTAGAGGAAAATTTATAGCAATAAATGCCCACATGAGAAGCAAGGAAAGATCTAGAATTGACACCCTATCATCAAAATTGAAAGAGCTAGAGGACCAAGACAAAAAAAAACCTCAAAAACTAGCTGAAGACAAGAAATAACTAAGATCAGAGCAGAACTGAAGGAGATAGAGACACAAAAAAAAACCCTAAAAAATCTACAAATTCAGGACCTGGTTTTGTGGAAAGATCAACAAAATAGACAGCTAACCAGATTAATAAAAAGAAAAGAGGGAAGAATCAAACAGATGCAATAAAAAAGATAAAGGGTATTTCCCCACCAATCCATAGAAATATAAACTAACATCAGAGATTACTACGAACAACTCTATGCACATAAATAGGTAAACCTGGAAGAAAAGGAAAAATTCCTGGACACTTGCACCCTCCCAAGCCTACACCCAGAAGAAGTTGAAACCCTGAATAGACCAATAACAAGGGCTAAAGTTGAGGCAGCAATTAATAGCCTACCAACCAAGAAAAGCCCAGGTCCAGATGGGTTCATTGCTGAATTCTACCAGACATATAAATAGGAGCTGGTACCATTCCTTCTGAAACTATTTCAAAGAATTCAAAAAGAGGAAATCCTTCCCAAATTATTTTATGAGACCAACATCATGCTGATACAAAACCTGACAGAGACTCAACAAAGATAGAAAACTTTAGGCCAATATCCATTGAACATAGATGCAAAAATCTTCAATAAAATACTGGCAAACTGATTGCAACAACACATCAAAAAGCTTATCCGTCATGATCAAGTAGGCTTCATCCCGGGGATGCCCACTACTTTTGATTATTACTACCAAGGAGATAGGCTCTATGCTAATGAAGCAATGGTTACTGAATGAAAGCTAGTGTAGAGGTTGGAAGAGTGTCTGGGACATCATCTCTGAGTAAAGTCAGTGAAATCAAAGAATTCTCCTAGACGAGAGAATATCCTATTATTGTTATGAGCCAAAATAATACAGGAAACCTAATAACAGTTTACATTACTCTCCATCTCATTCTTCTTAGCATTCCTAAACAAAAATGATTAGTGGACTGATTTTAGAATAATTTACTTAAGTGCCAGCAGTAAAATCCTATCAAATAATTCACCAATAGGCAATTTTGTGGTATGTGATATGAGATTCCTATGCACCTGTTAAACTACATATGGATATATTGATAAATAAAGATCTTGATTCAATATGGGGTATTGTTGGGAGGTACTGAGAGTCTGCATTTCTACCAAATTCTTGGATGGTGCCAAAGTACCCTGTCCATGGACCCTACTTTGAGTAGCTAAGTACTAGATTGCATCCTTCCTACTCAAAGTTACCACTTTATAATTCTCTCTTCTCTCTTTCAGATTACTTTATTTTTCCACATTAGTGGATAATTTCTATCTACATAGAAGCATACTGTTATTTATCCTATATTAATTAGAATTTCATATCAATAACTCTACATAAACTGTTCTTGTAAAAAACTAAAGACTTAAACATAAGATCTAACACCATAATAGCCCGAGAAAAAAATTTAGGCAAAACCATTCATGACATAGGCATAGGCAACGACTTCATGACTAAAACACCAAGAGCATTGACAACAAGAGCCAAAATAGACAAATGGGACCTAATCAAACTCCACAGCTTCTGCACAGCAAAAGAAACAGTCATTAGAGTGAATTGGCAACCAACAGAATGGGAAAAAATTTTGTAGTCTACCCATCTGACAAAGGGCTGATATCCAAAATCTACAAAGAACTAAAACAGATTTACAAGAAAAAAACAAAGAAACTCATTCAAAAGTGGGCAAAGGATACGAACAGACACTTTACAAAAGAAGACACACATGAGGCCAACAAACATATGAAAAAATGCTCATCATCCCTGGTCATTAGAGAAATGCAAATCAAAACCATATTGAGATACCACCTCACACCAGTTAGAATGAAAATCATTAAAATGTTTGGAGACAACAGATGCTGGAGAGGATGTGGACAAATAGGAACACTTTTACACTGTTGGTGGGAGTGTAAATTAGTTCAACCATTGTGGAAGACAGTGTGGCAATTCCTCAAGGACCTAGAAATAGAAATTCCATTTGACCCAGCAATTCCATTACTGGTTATATATCCAAAGGAATATAAATCATTCTACTATAAGGACACATGCACAGGAATGTTCGTTGCAGCACAGTTTACAATAGCAAGACCTGGAACCAACCCAAATGACCATCCATGATAGACTGGACAGGGAAAATGTGGCACATATACACCATGGAATACTATGTAGCCATAAAAAACAGTGAGTCCGTGTCCTTTTTAGGGATGGGGATGAACCTGGAAACCATCATTCTCAGCAAACTGACACAAGAACAGAAAATCAAATACCACATGTTGTCACTCATAGGTGGGTGTTGAGCAATGAGAACACATAGACACAGGGAGGGGAGCATCACACACTGGGGTCTGTCGGATGGAAATAGGGGAGGGACAGTGGGGGTTGGGGAGTTTGGAAGAGATACCATGGGGAGAAATGCCAGGTATAGGTGATAGGGAGGAAGGCAGCAAATCACACTGCCATGTGTGTATCTGTGCAACAATCTTGCATGTTCTTCACATGTACCCCAAAACCTAAAATGCAATTAAAAAAAGTGCCAGTGGCAATCAGTCTTAAATTCTCTGTCTTTATCCAACTTGATATTTCTTATGTATTTTCTTAACTTAGACACTCTATCCACCTAGAGATGCATTTGTTGCCTGGCTTCAAGCCAATTCCAGGTTTCTTTCTACTTCATTGGCTCCATCTCAGTTTTCCTTGCTTATTTCTGTTGAACTCCCCAAGTACCAAAGACTGGAATACTTCAGCGCTCTACCCTTGGAGCTCTTCTTCAGCCTCAATTATTCAGTCTCATTGATTTAAATGCCATCTGTTTCCCAAATGTATATCTCCAGGCAGAACATCTCTGATCTCATAACTTAAATATGTTACAGCATTTTTAACATTCTCGCCTCCATCAACAACTCAAAAGTGAAAGTTCAGAACCACAATGATCATTAGCACCTACTTCACCCTTCCTCCTCTGCACCTTTCTCCCTCCTTCACTTAAACAAATGGCAATTGCGTTTTTCCATTTCCTGAGTCAACACACCCAGAAGTCAAGCTTTAATGTCCTCACTTTTTTTTTTTCAAATTCTTCTTTAATGCATCAAAAAATTTTGGAAATTCTGCCTTTACCATATATCTAGAATGTGAATATTTCTCACTGTTTCAAACACTTTGGGAATAGCTGCCATCATGTCATACTTAGAAAAATATAATATGCTAGTATTGTTCTTATTACTTATAATCTAATCTCTTGTGGTCTGTTTTCAACACCAAAGCCATTATTAGCTTTTAAGCAGTGATTTATGTTGCCACTCTCGTTCATATCTTTCTAAAGTTTGCCTTTTCATATGACTTGGAGTTAAAATCTAGGTTCTGATGTTTGTCTAATAATAGGATGTGTGCATGATTCTACGCATACTATCCATTTAATCTCACTGCCTGCTACTCATAGCTCAGCTCACTTCTTACTGTCAGACCAGAAATCCTGAAGATCTTTAACATGTCAGGCAAATTCTTGCTTCAGGTCCTCATCCAAGAAAGGTTGATGAGATATATCTATGTAATTTCTCAAGCCTTTTGCTCAAATATAAGTAGCCCTTTCTTTCCAATACCACTTGAATTTAAATAAAAGTTGAAAGAGAAAAATAAGGTAGCAGTACTTTTTAATGGTTTTGTCTTAAGTCTGACAAATAATAAGCATTCATTTGATATATAATTGTTAAATCAATGCAGATACTAAGAAAAGATAACTGCTGAATGTTTCACCTTTAAGTGAAAGTATGTCATTATATCATTGATTGGTAGTATACATTCATTTCTTGTAACACAAAGGTTTAGCAATTTTTAGATTAAGAAAAATTCACATTAAAGTATTACTGTGCTATACTAAATAATAATACTATTGAAGAACTGTGGCAGAATGGTATTTGCTATGAAAACTGAATACTGCCATGGTTAAGAAATACATAGTGCTGAAAAAAAGGTTTAACAGGATACCTCTCATAGAAATTGATCTTCAAAATATAATTACATCTATGCATCGAAGTATGTATGCTAATTATAATTGTTATATCATATTTATGTATGCTTAGCTATATTATATTAATATTAAATATCTGTGTAATCCCTGTGTGATTCTGTGTGTTTATGTGTGTGTGTGTGGGTGGGTGGGTGTGTGGGTTGGTGCATATGACTCCTAAAACATTAGCTATTGTCTGTAGGGAGGTTAGAGATGTGACAGACCAGTATCATAAAGACTTTAACCTTTATTCTTTAGAATTATGTGTTACATGAATATTTTACAATGAAAATGCATTCATCTATTACTTTTACATTTCTTTTTAGAAGATCGGAAAATGTCAACCTAGGTTCAATATGTCAGAAACATCTAAATTTCAATAAAAGTAATGAATAATGACTGAATTCACAAAGAGCAATATTCTGCTAAGACAGGGAATGAGATAGCTCTACAGTGTCTAGGAAAGGCTTATTTTTCATATGAATACTTAGAAAGGTTAAGAAGACTTTGGAAAAATTGGCAAAATGCTATCAATCACCTTTGCTATTGGCTATAGAATCCATCAAATTTTATTCTCATCCTTGCACAATTTTCCTACGAATGCATACATAGCTTTATTTTAATTATCTATTAATCTGTATGTTTCTACTTTTCTTCATTAATATAAATATATTTTTCTTATTTAATCAATCCTTTTCTAAGTAGCATTCACCTTAAAACAATCCTAACAGCAAACAAAGGATAGATGTTAATGAACTAAATAAAACACTTATAAAATTCACCAAGAAATCTAACAGTATCACAATCCTAACCAATCTTATCCTCTAAGGAAAATTTATTCCTCTTATTGTGAAAACATTTCAAACTGCCATGAGTTTTCTAGTCCCTAACATAATGGCTTCCAGATGGCTTCCTATCAGAAAATACAGACCAGCGAGGTTAAATTTCAATTTAATTCAGTGTTTGTGAGCTTCTTTGAATTGTAATGCATATTGTTGAAAATTTAATATTTAAAGATAATTCCTTTTACACATTATCAATAATGCTTTTTTTTTAAATTGTACTTTAGGTTCTGGGGTTCATGTGCAGATCATGCAGGACTGTTGCATAGTTAAACACATGGCAATGTGGTTTGCTGCCTCCATCCTCCCATCACCTACATCTGGCATTTCTCCCCATGTTATCCGTCCCCAATCTCCCCATCCCCCTACTGTCCCTCCCTTGGTCCCCCCTCAACAGACCCCAGTTTGTGATGCTCCCCTCCCTGTGTCCATGTGCTCTCATGGTTCAATATCCACCTATGAGTGAGAACATGTGTGTTTGATTCTCTGTTCTTGTGCCAGTTTGCTGAGAATGATGGTTTTCAGATTCATCCATGTCCCTATAAGGGACACAAACTCATCATTTTTTATGGCTGTGTAGTATTCCACGGTGTACATGTGCCTCATTTTCCTTGTCCAGTCTGTCATCGATGGGCATTTGGGTTGGTTCCAGGTATTTGCTATTTTAAAGAGTGCCACTATGAACATATGTGTGAATATGTCTTTATAATAGAATGATTTATAATCCTTTGGTTTTATACCCAGTAATGGGATTGCTGGGTCAAATGGAATTTCTATTTCTAGGTCCTTGAGGAATCACCACACTATCTTCCACAATGGTTGAGCTAGTTTACACTCCCACTTACAGTGTAAAAGTGTTCCTGTTTGTCCACATCCTCTCCAGTATCTGTTGTCTCCTGATAATTTAATGATCACCATTCTAACAGGCATGAGGTGGTATCTCAATGTGGTTTTGATTTTCATTTCTCCAATAATCAGTGATGATGAGCACTTTTTCATATGTTTGTTGACCTCACATTTGTCTTTTATTGAAAAGTGTCTGTTCATGTCCTTTGCCCACTTTTGAATGGGTTTGTTTGTTTTTTTTTCTTGTAAATCTGTTTTAGTTCTTTGTAGATTCTGGATATCAGCTCTTTGTGAGATGGGTAGATTGCAAAAATATTTTTTCACATTCTGTTGGTTTCCAGTTCACTCTAATGATTGTTTCTTTTGATGTACAGAAACTCTAGAGTTTAATTAAGTCCCATTTGTCTATTTTGACTTTTGTTGTTAATGCTTTTGGTGTTTTAGTCATGAAGTTGTTGCCCATGCCTATGTCCTAAATGGTTTTGCCTAGGTTTTCATCTAGAGGTTGTGTAGTATTAGGTCTTATGTTTAAGTATTTAATCTATCTGGAATTAATTTTAGTGTAAGGTGTCAGGAAGGGGTCCAGTTTCTGCTTTCTGAACACTGCTAGCCAGTTTTCCCAACGTCATTTATAAAACAGGGAATCCTTTCCTCATTGCTTGTTTTTTTAGGTATGTCAAAGATCAGATTGTTATAGATGTGTGGCTTTGCCTCCAGGGCCTCTGTTCTGTTCCATTGGTCCATATCTCTGTTTTGGTACCAGTACCATGCTGTTTTGATTACTGTAGGCTTGTAGTATAGTTTGAAATCAGGTAGTGTGATCCCTCTGGCTTTGTTCTTTTTGCTTAGGATTGTATTAGCTATGTGGGCTCTCTTCTGATTCCATATGAAGTTTAAGGTAGCTTTTTCCAGTTCTGTGAAGGTCATTGGTAGCTTGATGGGGATAGTACTGAATCTATAAATTACTTTGGACAGTATGGCCATTTTTACAATATTGATTCTTCCTAACCATGAGCATGGAATGTTTTTCTATCTGTGTATGTCCTCTCTTATTTCCTTGAACAGTGGTTTGTAGTTCTCCCTGAAGAAGTCCTTTACATCCTTTGTTAATTTTATTCCTAGGTATTTTATTCTCTTTGTAGTAATTGTGAATTGGATTTTGTTCATGATTAGGCTTTCTTTTAGTCTGTTATTGGTGTATAGAAATGCTTGTGATTTCTGCACATTGATTTTGTATCCTGAGACTTTGCTGAAGTTGCTTATCAGTTTAAAGAGATTTTGGGCTGAGAAGATAGGGTCTTCTAAATATATAGTCATGTTGCCTGCGAATAGAGACTATTTGACTTCCTCTTTTCCTAATTTAATAATCTTTATTTTTTTCTTGCTTAATTGCTCTGGCTAGAACTTTCAATACTATATTGAATAGGAGTTGTGAGAGAGGACATCCTTGTCTAGTGCCAGATTTCAAAGGGAATACTTCCAGTTTTTGACCATTCAGTATGATACTGGTTGTAGGTTTGTCATAAATACCTTTTATTGTTTTGAGATATGTTCCTTGGATATCTAGCTTATTGAGAGTTTTTAGCATAAAAGACTGTTGCATTTTGTAGAAAGCTTTCTCTGCATCTATTGAGATAATCATGTGGTTTTGTCTTTGGTTCTGTTTATGTGGTGGATTACTTTTACAGACTTGCATATGTTGAACCAGCCTTGCATCCCTGGAATGAAGCCCACCTGATCATAATGGATAAGCTTTTTGATGTGCTGTTGCAATCAGTTTGCCAGTATTTTATTGAAGATTTTTGCATCTATACTCATCAGGGATAGTGGCCTAAAGTTTTCTTTTTTTTTCGTTGAGTCTCTGCTGGGTTTTGGTATCAGGATGATGTTGGTATCATAACATGATTTGGGAAGGATTCCCTCTTTTTGTATTGTATGGAATAGTTTCAGAAGGAATGGTACCAGCTCCTCTTTATATGTCTGGTAGAATTCAGCAATGAACCCATCTGGACCTGGGCTTTTCTTGGTTGGTAGGCTATTAATTGCTGCCTCAACTTCAGCCCTTGTTATTGGTCTATTCAGGGTTTCAACTTCTTCCAGGTACAGGCTTGGGAGGGTGCAAGTGTCCAGGAATTTATCCATTTCTTCCATTTCTATGCACATTTATTGGTTTATGTGCATAGAGTTGTTTGTAGTAATCTCTGATGTTAGTTTATATTTCTGTGGATTGGTGGTAATATACCCTTTATCATTTCTTATTGCATCCATTTGATTCTTCTCTCTTTTCTTTTTTATTAATCTAGCAAACAGTCTGTCTATTTTGTTGATCTTTTCAAAAAACCAGCTCCTGGATTTATTGATTTTTTTGAAAGGTTTTTTTGTGTCTCTATCTCTCTCAGTTCTGCTCTGATCTTAATTATTTCTTGTGTTCTGCTAGCTTTTGAGTTTTTTTATCTTGCTTGTCTAGCTGTTTCAAATTTGATGATAGGGTGTCAATTTTAGATCTTTCCTTTCTTCTTTTGTGGGCAATTATTGCTATAAATTTCTCTCTAGACACTGCTTTAAATGTGTCCTAGAGATTCTGGTATGTTGTGTCTTCATTCTAATTGGCTTCAAATAACATCTTTATTTCTGTCTGCATTTCATTGTTCATCCAGTCAACATTCAGGAGCCAGTTATTCAGTTTTCATGAAGCTGTGCAGTTCTGAGTTAGTTTCTTAATTCCGAGTTCTAATTTGATTGTCCTGTGGTTTGAGAGACTGTTTGTTATGATTTCTGTTCTTTTGCCTTTGCTGAGGAGTGATTTACTTCTAATTATGTTGTCAATTCTAGAGTAGGTGCAATGCAGTGATGAGAAGAATATATATTCTGTGGATTTGGTGTGAAGATTTCTGTAGATATCTATTAGGTTTGCTTGGTCCAGATCTGAGTTCAAGTCTTGCATATCCTTGTGAATTTTCTGTCTTATTGACCTGTCTAATACTGACAATGGAGTGTTAAAGTCTCCCACTATTATTGTGTGGGAGTCTAAGTCTCTTTGTAGGTCGTTAATAACTTGCTTTATGTATCTGGGTTCTCCTGTATTGCGTGCATATATATTTAGGATCGTCAGCTCTTCTTGTTGCATTGATCCTTTTACTATTATGTAATGTCCTGCTTTGTCTCTTTTGATCTTTATTGGTTTAGAGCCCATTTTATCAGAGACTAGGATTGCAATTCCTGCTTTTTTTTCTTTTTTTCTTTTTTTTTTTTTGCTCTCCATTTGCTTGATAAATCTTCTTCCATTCCTTTATTTTGAACCTATGTGTGTCCCTGCACATGAGGTGGGGTTTCCTGTATACAACACACTGATGGGTCTTGACTTTTTATCCAATTTGCCAATCTACGTCTTTTGAATGGGGCATTTAGCCCATTTACATTTAAGGTTAATATGGTTATGTGTGAATTTGATCCTGTCATTTTGATGCTAACAGTATGTTTTGCCCATTATTTGATGCATTTTTTAAATTGTGTTGATGGTCTTTACCATTTGGTATAGTTTTGGAGTGGTTGGTACTGGTTGTTCCTATCCTTGTTTAGTGCTTCTTTCAGGAGCTCTTGCAAGGCAAGCCTTGTGGTGATAAAGTCTCTCAGCTATTGCTTGTTCAGGAAGGATTTTCTTTGTCCTTCACTTATGAAGCTTAGTTTGGCTGGATATGAAATTCTAGATTGAAAATTGTTTTCTTTAAGGATGTTGAATATTGGCCCCCACTCTCTTCTGGCTTGTAGGGTTTCTGCCAATAGATCCTCTGTGAGTCTGATGGGTTTCCCTTTGTGGGTAACCAGACCTTTCTCTCTGGATGCCCTTAGCATTTTTTCCTTCATTTCAACTCTGGTGAATCTGATGATTATGTGCCTTGGGGTTGCTCTTCTTGAGGAATATCTTTCTAGTGTTCTCTGTATTTTCTGAACTTGAATGGTTGCCTGGCTTGCTAGGTTGGGGATGTCCTCCTGGATAATATCCTAAAGAGTGTTTTCCAGCTTGGATTCATTCTCTCTGTCACATTCAGGTACACCTATCAAACGTAGATTAGGTCTTTTCACATAATCCCATATTCCTTGGAGGCTTTGTTCATTTCTTTTCACTCTTTTTTTCTCTATTCTTGCCTTCTTCTTTTATTTCATTGAGTTGATCATCAATCTCTGATGTCCTTTCTTCTGCTTGATCAATCCAGCTATTGAAACTTGTGTATGATTTGTGAAGTTCTAGTTCTGCCTTTTTCAGCTCCATCAAGTCATTTATATTCTTCTCTAAGATGTTTATTCTAGTTAGCATCTCATCTAATCTTTTTTCTAGGTTCTTAGTTTCTTTGCATTGGGTTAGCACATGTTGTTTTAGCTCTGAAGAGTTTGTTATTACCCACCTTTTGAAGCCTGTTTCTGTCAATTCATCACATTCATTCTCCATTCATCTTTGATTCCCTAGCTGATGAGGAATTGTGATCCTTTGGAGGAAGAGAGGCATTCTGGATTTTGGTGTTTTCATCCTTTTTACACCGTCTTTTTCCCATCTTAGTGGCTTTATCTACCTGTGGTCTTTGTAGCTGGTGACTTTTGGATGGGGTCTCTGAGTGGATGCCCTTTTTGTTGATAATGAAGTTATTTTTTCTGTTTCTTAGTTTTCCTTCTAACAGTCAGGCCTCTCTGCTGCAGGACTGCTGGAGGTCCACTCTAGACACTGCTTGCCTAGGAATCACCTACAGGGGCTGCAGAACAGTAAGGGTTGCTGCCAGTTTTTTCTTCTGTTATCTTCATCCCAGAAGGGTACCTGCCAGATGTCGGCCTGAGCTCTCCTTTATGAGGTGTCTCTTTTGGTATACGGGAATCGGGGAACTGCTTGAGGAGACAGTCTATCCCTTATAGGAGTTCACGTGCTGTGCTGGGACCTCTGTTGTTCCATGCAGAGCTGCTGGGCAGGTACTTTTAAGTGTGCTGCAGCAGAACTCATAACTGCCTCTTTTTCCAGGTGCTCTGTCCTAAGAAGGTCGGCTTTATATATAAGTTCTTGTCATGATGCTGCCTTTTTTCATAGATGCCCTGCCCTGTATGGAGTAGTCTAGTCACAGTCTGCCAGCAGAGGCATTGCTAAGCTGCCACAGGCTCTGCCCAGCTTCTGTGTGAACTGCCTCCATAGTGGCGGACTGCCTCAGTAGTGGCGGTCACCCTTCTCCCCACTGAGTTGGACCATCCTGGGTCCAGCTGCACTTGCTGTTGAACTCTCAATCCAGAGTGTTTCAGGTTCCTTGTTTTGTTGGGTTAGTACATGCTGAGCCAGATTGCCTGGCTCCCTGTCTCTGCCCCCTTCTTTCAGTTGAATGGGTGGCTCTGTCTCCCAGGCACCAGTTAAAATGGCCACCCAGATTTCTGTGAGTTTCTATGAGCCAACCCTGCACTGGTTGAAAGCGCTGTGCTGAAAACTCCTGGTGCTTTTCGATCTGGGAATCTCCTGCTCTGTGGGCAGTGAAAATTTGCTTGGAAATGCAGTAGGCACTCACCCTCTGTGTCATTCTTGCTGGAAACTGCACTCCAGAGCTGTTCCTATTCAGCCATCTTGGATCCTCCTAATGCATGGTTTTTGAACTAAATTGCCTTCCCTTATGAGAATATTCATGTACATAGAAAAGATTTATGTGACACGGGGTTATCAGTAAGGTAGTGGAATAGAAATTTCCAGTGCTTGATCCTCCCACACAACTCCACAGCAGGAACATCAATTTAAACAATTATACACACAACACAAATACCTTCACAAGAGCTACAGAAACTAGGTAAGAAACTGCAACACTTTGTATATCACAGAAACAGGAAAAGATGAACTAAAGAGGATATGAAGAAGAGTTTTACTTTACTTGCGTCATTTATCCCTCAAACCCAGGAAACCCGTTATGAAGAGAATTATCTACTTGGGGAAGGAACAGGGAAGTGAGCACTAAACTTTCCTTCAAACTCCAACACCAGGCTGATCCTAGTAAAGTCCAGCAGATCCAGGCAGGGCCCTTTAACCCCAGACTCCCAATGAGTACCAACAGACTAAGCCTCAAGGCTTTCTCCAGAGCCAGGCTGGATTACACAGCCTTGGGTTCCAGACTTGCCTGGCAGACTCAGTTTCTGAAACTGTTCCACTACCAGACCAACCCCAGTGAACCCAGTGAACTGGAAAAGCTGTAGCACTCAACTATCCCCAGTGGCCCTGAGCTTTTGGCATGCCCCAGTGCCAGGCCAGTCACCATATTCTCAGACTCTTTACACCCCAGTAACAGAGTGACCAGCATAACTATAATCGTCACACCAGCTGCTGAAGACCCAGCTTCAAATTGGATCCTTTGAATATAGGCTTTAAACTCACCCAGTACCAGATAAACAACTGTGGCCCCAAGGTCCAGTCCTAGCCCAGGTTCAGAACTATTTCAGTAGTGCCCAGTGCTGGGTAGGCTCTTACATATCTGGGATTTAAGACTACCCTGTGAACTTTAAAGGATTTTAGGGCAGCATATGTGAATCTAGTCTTCAGACCAGGACCTGCACATTCAGCACCAGGCTGATGGCCCTTATAAACTGAGGCTCTAAGGTAAACCTTGTAGACTCAGGCTCTAGGCTAGCCTACATAGATCCAGGACACAGGCTCATCTTCACAGACTCAGACGTCGTGCCCACCCCAGCACCAGGCCAGCCCCAGGGGACTCAGGCTCCAGGCACCAAAGTGAACTCAAGTGTCAGGATTATCCTAGTTCCTGGCCAGCTCCTGAACACTCAGGCTGAAGGCTCACCCCACACCTAGATCAGTCCCTATTAATGCAGGCTGAAGGCCAATCTATGCTGATATAGGTTTCAGATTCACCCTTCTTGATTCAGGTTCTAGGCACAACCTTACTGACCCACCAATAGGTCAACTTCAATGGATGCAGGGTACAGTCACAATTCTGCAGACCCAGGCACTAGATACACCTACCTGCTGACCCAGGCACTAGGCCAACCTGCTTAATGACTTCAGCAGCAATCTTACACACAAACCATACAAGATAATCCTACCTAGAATCTCTTTGTGTGGGCATATCAGTGAAAGGCTTTCCCAAACAAAGCCAACCTACAGAGACTGGAAGAAGTTCCTGCTTCTTCAAGTATACACACAAAAATACATGGCCACAAACTCAAGAACAATCAGGAAGAAATGACACTACAAAAGGAGCAAACTAAAGTGACAGTAACTGATACTAAAGAAATGGAGATTCATAAACTGTCAGATAAAAAATACAAAATAATTGGTTTAAAGAATCTCAGCACAATTCAAAAAAAATACAAAAAAAAAAAAAACAAAATCAAGAAAATAAGCAGCAAATACTAGAAATTTAATTTAAAAATAAGTTATTTTTTAAAATTAAATAATTCTGGTGCAACAAAATGTAAAAAAATTCAATAAAAATTCAAAAGAGAGAATCAAGAGCAGAACTGATCAGAAGGAAGAATTTTTGTAAGAAAAGACAATTTATTTGAAAACATACCATCAGAGGAAATGAAGTCAAATAAAAAAAGAAATGAAGAAAGATTATGGGATTTATTGGACAGCATCAAGAGAGCATATATTTGAGTTATAGAAGTTCAAAAAGAAGAAGAGAAAGACAAAGGTTTAGAAAACTCCATTTAAAAAATAGCAGAAAAGTTTATAATTAGGGAACTATATATATATATGCGTATATATATACAGACACATATGCATATATATATATATACTTTTTTCATGTATAGGAATCTCAAATATCTCTAATAAAATTGAAGCCAAACAAGAATACTCCAAGACATAATTTCATGTAACTACTAAAAATCAAAGGCAAAGAGAGAATCCTGAAAGTAGCAAGAGAAGAAAAGAAAATAATATATGAGTTCTTTAAAATAAGACTAGTGAAAAATTAGGTCAGGAGTAAGTAGAATAATATATTCAAATTGCAGAGGATAAAAAAATATATAAGAACCAAAAATCTAAAAACAGGTTTGTATCTGGCACACCTGTTCTTCAGAAAGGAAAGAGAGATACAGATTTACCTAACAAACAAAAAATAAAGGAGTTCATTACTATTTGACCTGTCTTACAAAAAATGCTAAAGAGAGTTTTTCAAGCTGAAAGAAAAGAACACTAATCAATAACATGATAATAGAATACTGATGAAACAAATTGAGGAAGGAACAAATAAATGTAAAGATATTCTGTGTTCATAAATTGGAAGACATAATATTGTTACAATGTCTATACTAACCAAAGTCATTTAAAGATTCAATGTGATACTTACAAACTATTAATTTTTTTCACAAAATAGAAAAAATTTAGAAATGTCCATGGAAATACGAAAGCTTGAATAGCCAAAGTGATCCAGAAAAAAAAAAAAAAGGCCCCATTGACAGCTTGATTTTAGGCAAATGAGACCTGTGTTGGACTTCTGACCTACAGAACTGTAACAAAATAATTTTCTTTTATAATTCATCAAGTTCCTGGTAAAATTATTGCAGCAACGATACATAAGTGATACATAGGGATATAAAGATAAATAAGACCTGTGTTATCTAAGTAGAATAATAGTAGTATGTATTATGCTAGTATTAGAAATGAAAATGATGCTGTTGATGATGATGATGCTGATATTGATGGTGATGACAACTAATTCAGCATTTATGGGTGGTCACTATGCTCTAAGAATTTTTCCAAGTGTTTTATGTAAATAATCCTAATAGCAATACTCTGAGGTAGTTGCCTTGTGAGATGTTCTCTCTGTTCTACAGACAAGAAAATTAAGGTATAAAAACACTGTGTAACTTACCAAGGATAACAGACCCAGAGAGGCAGAACTGGACTTCAAAATCAGGCACCTAACTTTGTGAGAGTCAGAAGTATGTCTTAAAAGTAAAATTTGGCCCGAAGGCAAAAGGTAATGTGGATTTCCATGCAGTTTGTGAACTCCTTTTAAAAATCTTATTTCCTGGTGAAAATTTCTCTTTAATGCAATCAAATTAAAGGAGGGACTGGTTCAAAGAAACCACGACTACCCTACTTGGTACAGTATAGAGAGTAGAACTAAAAGAGATGGTCATGAACCTTCCCTAATACAATAGATCTCTAGCAAAGGGAATGAGTGATTCATAATTTGGTTAGCATATATATTTAAAATTGCTAATTGTGGAGATTTTTAAAATTGTTGTTTTATTTTAATTATTACTTATTAATAAAACATTAATTTTTTAAAGATAAAAAGATTCACAGTATAGGACAGCTGTATAGGTCACTTGTATTTTAATCTTATGAAACCTCATATATATATACATATGTATATGCGCATATGCATACAAATGTAGATATACTATGGGTAAATTTAAATCACATATTATAAAAAGCATAAAATAAGGAATTAACCTTTCATAGTCATGACTCATGCACTTATTTGTTTTTGTGTGATATTTTTATTGTGTATAAGAATGGCTCAAAAAACACATAAATTTAGGTTAAAATTAGTTTGGAAGAGAGTATCAATTTTTAAAAAATATATGTTGAAATTTATTCATTAAAATAACAGTAAAATTACATTTTTCAATAAGCCTTAAGGTCAGTATAGAGGAGGTCAAATTTTTCATAGACACTGACTAAGCTGAATTTAATGATTTTGATTTAGTAGAACATTTGCTTTCCTAAGAGCTTTCTCCATCGTGTTTTATGCATACATAGACACACACATATTCACTAGTTGTATCTACTTATTTATATGTATAGCTATATACCCATGTTACCTTCTTTATGTAAACTTTCCAAAATGCTTAATATGGTTATATAATAATTATAACTAGTTTTACTTCAATACATAGACATAAAGATGGTTACATGCCTGTAGAACTTCATAGAATTAGGAATCACATTCTATTTATTTTAGCATAAATTTTCCTAATTAAAAGTTTAACCTATGTGAAGTCATTTAAAAGACCCGTTATGCATTATTCATACATGCAAAATAACATATATGATCTAAATGCAATTTCCATCTTTAAAATTATGTATTCCTAAATTAGAGGTGAAAACAGTTAAAATAGATGCCTCACAATTTTGTGCTAGCCATACAATGGATCATACATCTTATGCCAGTTAAGAGGATTTCTGTCTTCAACTGATTTTACATAGAAATATAAATTCCTGAGTTTCTTCTTATAGTATCAATGTCTCCAAAATTATACAAAAGAAAAAAATAGACAAATGTTTTTCTGTATGTCAAGAAATATTAAAATAGTGAATGTAATATCTCATAAAACATTTATAAATAATCAAAGGATAGCACACCCATGCATACTTGGGAAAAGTGAATGCAATATAAACTTAAATAATACATTTCTATAAAAAGCTTTAAGGGTTTAAGTTGCGGTCTTTCACTCTCATCTACTGTGTATTCAGCCACACAACTCAATAATGTTGACAAATCTAATTTTCTTTTTTTTTTTTTTTTTTTTGAGACAGAGTCTCACTCCGTCACCAGGCGCCAGGCTGGAGTGCAGTGGCGCGACCTCAGCTCACTGCAACCTCTGCCGCCCGGGTTCAAGCAATTCTCCTGCCTCAGCCTCCCAAGTAGCCGAGACTACAGGCGCGCGCCACCACGCCCAGCTAATTTTTTTGTATTTTTAGTAGAGACGGGGTTTCACCATGTTGACCAGGATGGTCTCGATCTCTTGACCTCGTGATCCGCCCGCCTCGGCCTCCCAAAGTGCTGGGATTACAGACGTGAGCCGCTGCGCCCGGCCGACAAATCTAATTTTCTAAAAGGCTTGAGGTTGTTTCTGATGCAACAGTGATAGAAAGATTTGCTGGTGGGTGTCTGAGTCCAGTGAGTCTTACATTACAGCAATGAGGAAGCAGATATAATAAAAGACATTCTGGCCAAATTATTTTCTTGTATATCTTTAATAGTGTTTTTAGTCAGGGTAAATATCATTCCAGGTCTTTTATTAATTTGTCAGCCTATATATTAAAATGTAGACCTCAATCTCAGGCAAGCTTTGAAGTAATCCAAGTTAAACAGAATTGCATGAGGTAGGTGGTTGAATAATGGTATTAGGAAAGTGTTCGTTTTAAAAGGTATAATGAATACTACCAAGTAGAAATTTTATTTTAAATCTGAAATCATTAAAAGCTGGCCTAAGGCTGTGTATATATCATTAAATTCATTAAAAATTTGCCTAAGGAAATATATAGTTTCACAGTTTGAAAGAAAGGCTGGCACTAGTTAAACTGGCTTCACAAAAATCTATAAAAATGATTCTTTAAAGTATAATAGTGGTATAAAAGTTAATATGGGAACCTAGGATGACAAAAGTTAGTTGCAAGATAAACTGTCCCCTTAGGAACTTTTTAGGTCTAATAGGGAGCTTCCTTTCCATAGTCCTATGTGGCCATATACTACTACTGATCATTATTTCAATAATACTACCACCTGCAAAGGGGTTACATATTAAATTTGATAAACAAATACAAGCATATTCAATCAAATACAAATTAATCTTCTTGGGTTTTGAAGTAAACATACAAAGAAGTCTTAATGCATCTCTGCCATAACTTACATTCCAGATTTAATTTCAAGAGACTAACATAATTTGTAATTTAAGAAAAGATACATTACTTGCAAATTATAAACTTTTAACAAAAATTTTTATTCCATTTTTAACAACACAGTTTCTGGAAAAAGTTTTTTCATCACTTATCGAAACAGGAAACTATAGGAATATTTATTAAAATCAGAAAAAATAAAGATGTCCTCTATAGAACAACATAGTAGGTGAGTCACAGTAAAAGGAAATAACATGGCTTAGTTTGCACAGATGAAGCATAATAACTGAGCAAAGACTTGTCAAGTGTGTACTACATGTGTTCCAGGTATATAGAGGGGATAGAGACCTAGGAAAAGAACACTCTAGACAGAAGGAAAAACAACTGCAGAGGTTCTTACATTTTCCCTTTAGGTATAATTATATTTGTACAAACATGCTTTCAAAAAAATAAATCAATATGTAAGCACTTACATTGTGAGGTGTTCTTAAAAATAAGCCACTTTCTTCTGGAATCCTAAAATATTATTCAGCAGTATCTAAGATTAAGAACTCAGAAAGGGTGCTAACTCGCTCTAAATTCAAAGACCCTAACTTAGGTATGAGTTATATATACATATATTAACATAACCTTCATGGAAACCATTGTACAACTTATATTTGAATATTAGGTCATTTTATTAAAGATGAATGTTTCACGTGCCAAGCAATTCACATGTATTTTATATTATCTTCCATAATATCATATGTATGATAATTCAATTCAATTATCTATCTACTTCTCTGGATCCCCTAATTTTACTCATATATACATTTTTTAGACAACTTTACTCACATATATATGAATAAAATTAGAAGCTCCTTAAAAGCTCATTGCAAGAGAATTATCAATATTTTATCCATCTAATGGTTTCTTGGAAGATCCTACTTACTAAGCTATTTGTGTTGGGCTAACCTTAGAGCTTACCTAGTGTGAAAAGTCTTTTCTCCAGAGGTAGTTGTAAACATATATATACATATATACATAAGGGCAATTGTTAAATTTCACAGCCTATAGGTGTGAATAGGAGTTGTAATAAACAACTAATTAAAAACCTTTTGATAGGTGTGAATAGGAGTTGCAATAAACAACTAATTAAAAACCTTTTGTTCTTGAAAATCTTACCCGACAAGAAACACAAGCGGCACTCGGGATTGAAGGAACACACTTTATTATGCCGGCGGGTCCAGGAGAATTCGCACCCAAAAGTCTGGACCCCGGCTTAGAATAATACACACACAGTTTTTATAAGTAAGGGGCAAGGGGAGTAACTCAGGACTTCAGACAATGCAGCACTTTTTAGACAACACGACAGTTTCTCTTAAAGGTTTTCCAGTTAGTAAGCAATAAGCTGATGTACAGAAGAGGAAAGAGGCAGTTACTAACAAAAAAAGGGACAGTTTCAAAATAGGGACGGTTGTTGACAATATGCTGACAAAATCCTGGGCAAAATTTCCAGTTCACTTTAAAGGGAAATCTGTATAACGAAATATTATTAGGAATTCCCCACTGATTCCTGGACATGTAGAAGAACACACGCACACGGAGGACTTGGTGCGTGCCCAAGACTGTGTATGTACTCAGGATTATCCAGGCCCTGAGATTCAGGCCCTAATCTCTGTGTTCTAGTTAAATTTGAGAATATACATAAGCAGAAAGTGAAGTCTGAATCAGGATTGTCAATGGTCAGGCTGAGTATTGAAGGCATAACTCAACATGCGTACAGAATTTGTTCACAAAGATTAGAATACTTATTTGTTTCTGGCTGCTAAGAAACTCCTCGTCCAGTCATTGAATGACCACTAAGTTAGCTGAGCAGAGACTGTAGTAAACACACATGATAAAGAATACAAATTTTACAGAATTATAGCAGAGAAGTCACTAAACCAAAAACAATGAGAAACAGCAATAACAACAGCCTTGGGAAACTGCTCATGTCAAGAATTGCAATGTTATATTATTTAAAGTGTATAGTTATCAACCAAAAATTATAGGATGTGCAGAAAAAAAGAGAGTGGAGTTCTCCTAATTGCAATGATAGTTTACCATTTCATTGCTGTTAGTTCCATGTGTTAGTGACTGTTTTGTGTCTACTGGAATACGTAAGAAAATAATATCAACAGTGTGTAATAATGTCTAATATACACATGTAGTCTTCCATTTGACTTTAAGTCAAAAGTGAAGGGAACATTATACTATTCTGTGTATACATAATTTAATAAAAACAAAATATATCAGGAAATGAGGTGATAACTCATAATCATAAGCTTTATGATAACAAACATTATAAATATTTTATTTTCATTCAACCAAGCTTGAAGGCAATTCATGCTCTTCCAGTAAACCACTGCTATAGAGAATAAAAATATTAGCTCTTATATTGGCATTGTTTTATGAGTAGGCATGTTTATTTTCATTACTAGTTTCTACTTTAGTCAGTTAATTTTTAATATTAATTATTTTGTCATTCTGCCATGTCATTTACATGACATAACTTTTTTTAACTTTTAGAGTGAGATTTCTAGGGACCCTGACATTTCACATAAGCTGTGTAAAACATCTTGAGAAGGAAAAAGGAATTGACATGTGAAATCAAATGTATGGCTTCATGTGTTGCTTCATAACTTTTGTAAAGATTTCTGGCCATGCCTGATGACTCATACCTGTAATCCCAGCACTTTGGGAGGCCAGGGCAGGTGGATCACCTGAGGTCAGGAGTTCAAGACCAGCCTTCCCAACATGGCAAAACCTTGTCTCTACTAAAAATACAAAAAAATTAGTCAGGCATGCTGGTGGGTACCTGTAGTCCCAGCTACTTGGGATGCTGAGGCAGGAGAATTGCTTGAACCTGGGAGGTGGAGATTGCAGTGAGCTGTGATTACACCACTGCACGCCAAGGTAACAAGAGCAAAACTCTGACTAAAAAAAAAAAAACAAAAAACAAGATTTCAATAGTTTGTTCCTATTCTATAATACAATAAACAATGATTTAGAACCAAACTCAATTTTGAATTTAATTAAGAATAATGAAGCATGGTATAGCTTTAAAAATGTGTGTTTTTGAGACAGTGGTGAATTTACTCTACAACCTACAATTTAAAAGGCATTGAGAAATAAGGGCACTAAGTCCTAGCTTACTCATTTAAACCATGAGGATACCAATATCTTTCTTAAAAAGTTGATTAGGCTTATTGTCACATCTGTAAATAAACTTATCTAACTATTAGGTGGTGATAATTAGTTTAACAAGAATATTTATATAGTGATATATAGCTAATGTGGCAAATGACATTAAACACAATTAGTATGATTTTTTATGTATTTGTACTCATATATACAAAAAAGTTAACTTAATGCTCATTCTATTTGAAGAATATTTGTGGTAATTTTGTGAGAGATGTTTGATACAAACCTACATAATAATTCAATACTAAATCAATTACTTGATAGACTTTTGAAAATTCCATCAGTCATCTCTCATAGTTACTCATATATATTATACATTAAACATCTCCTCAAAGAAGAAAACAATTTCTTTCCCTCTAAATCTAGAAAATGTACATGTTCTTATAATATGGACTAGGCAAATAATTTTGAGGGAGCATTCACTTTCTTATCTGTTATGCCCATGTTTCTTTAAAATCCTAAGTAGTTATTGATTATAGTCACCCTATTGTGCTATCAAATACTAGGTCTTATAAATGCATTGCAAGAAGGTGTAAATTCCATTTTACATGATGTGATTATTACCTATTGCATGCCTGTATCACAACATCTCTTGTATCCCATAAATATGTAAACCTGAAATGTACTCACAAAACTTACTTTTTTTAAAAAAGCAAAACCCTGAGTTGTATTAAGTCTGATGTCCTAAGAAGCTGGCTGACCATCATAACTTAATTCTAAGTTGGCTTTCACATACAGTAGGTCAGTAATTTTTTTAGTAAAATGGTACTTTAACCACTTTTGTTTTCTCAGCATCTGATACTGTAGCATATGCTTTATAAAATATTGTTGAATAAGGTTTATTCATCTAGCATTATAGTCTTATTCAAGTTATACTTAAATATTAGGGAATTTTGATTAATCTTCTGCATGAATTCAGTACTCTGATGAAATGACTGAACTCTAAACCAACAATTCCTTTTAGTACTGATAATATGTTTAATTTCTATAATTTGAGTAAAAATGTTTACCTGCAAATTTTAATATCAAATGCTCATATACCTAAAAAACATCATTTTTCACAAGTCTGTGGCTAACTTTAATAAAAATGGAATGTACATTCATTTTTCTTTTGGGTATAACACATATTTTTTACTGACATCCTGAGGATATCAGTACAAAAATATGTGTTTCTATACTCTGGAAAAATTTTTGATTAAAGAAATATAAGCTATCAATTCAGTTCTATAAAGTCAATTCAGTTACATAAAAAGTATTCCAATCCTAAACGTCTCTGTCTCTAATGTATTTCTTCACAGCAATCCTCATTTTCTTTAACCATAATAACTCCCAGAATGACAATCCCATCATTATAAATAAGAAAGAGGTTATTTCCATTTTTTTAATGTTGTATTAAGTAACTTTACTGTTTGACTAAAACCTCAACATGTTTACCTTTCCTGATTACTGTTACATATTCCATACCTATGTTTTACCGTGTCCTTCCCATTAAAATCATGCTGTTTTACATCCTATTCCCTATTCTTCATTGATATATATTGATCATATGTTTACCTTCTTTTTTTGTGATCAGTAATTTATTTTTATTGAAGTTTACCAAAATATCAGTTCATGGCAGATTAGATTTTTTTAAAAAAGTTTTTAAATCAGTGTAAAATTGTTCCTATTTCTCCACAACTTCTCCAGCATCTGTTGTCTCCAGATTTCTTAATGATTGCCATTCTAAGTGGCGTGAGATAGTATCTCAATGTAGTTTTGATTTGCATTTCTCTAATGACCAGTGATAATGAGCATTTTTTCATATGTTTGTTGGCTTCATGTATGTTCTCTTTTGTAAAGTGTCTGTTCATATCCTTTGCCCACTTTTGAATGGGCTTGTTTGTTTTCTTCTTGTAAATCTGTTTTAGTTCTTTGTAGATTCTGATTATCAGCCCTTTGTCAGATGGGTAGGCTGCAAAAATTTTTTCCCATTCTGTTGGTTGCTGATTCACTGTAATGACTGTTTCTTTTGCTGTGCAGAAGCTGTGGAGTTTGATTAGGTCCCATTTGTCTATTTTGGCTTTTGTTACCAATCATACTTTAAGTTCTGGGGTACATGTGCAGATCTTGCAGGATTGTTACATAGGTATACACATCCCACGATGGTTTGCTGCATCCATCCCCCCGTCATCTACATTGGGTACTCCTTAATGTCTAACATCACGTACATAAACTTCTGTGAATTTTCCTCTACATGATTCTCTACTACCATCCTTACCCTGTGGTACAGAAATAGAACTCTTAAAATGCAAACAGGCTCAAACTCCCATTATCCATTTCCAAGTCCCTTGCTCATATTCCTTTTTCTGTTCATCATGTCCATATACGCCACAGTTTCTCACTTTCAAGACTCAGCTGTAGAAAGTGTTTTCTGAACTTCACAGAAAAAAGTAGGTTTTCTACTCCCTCAAACCCACATGATACAATAGCATCATAGTCATTTTATTTTACTAATTTATTTTCTCTTCTACATCATAGAGATTTGGAAGATGGTACTGTGTCATGTAAATAAATGTCTTCCTAGCACCTGACATAGACAGTTGGTAAATATTTATGTTTTCAGGAATAAATAAACTAATTCAACCAGAAAGCAATTTGATATTCTAATGCATTCTAAAATATGTGCTTATTTTCTTATTTGTTGCTTATATTGTTACAGATAGTTTGTAAGGTATAATCCATGTGCCCTAATAGAGTGGAAGGTGCTGAAGATAAATAACAGGAAAAGTCACCAGTTCAGCTCTGAAGAGTTAATCATTTACACAGCTTAAAAAAATAGAAAGACTTTATTGTTATTATAATAACTATGCAATCTGGATTCCAAAAATCTTCTCAATACATTAACTCAAAGATTAAAAGAATAATCTTTCCCACAAGTCTTGTGACTATCTGCTCTCTTATTAAATTGTTGGCTCATTCTTTTCTGAAAAAATAAAAGTTGTTTCAAACAACTACAGCAACTTTTTATGTTCTGAAGTGCTTTAGTCCCTCAGGGCAGAGCAATATCCTGAAGTATAAGAAAAAGTTTTAAAAAATGGACCAAGAAAGCCCTTCAGGGTACATGGACAGAGGAACAAAGCAACTCCTCTCTGTTCTTCACTCCCCAGTATATGTGCCCTGTATGTTCACAGAGGGACCTATTAGTAAAAAGACACATTGTCTCTGCTTGAAGTTCATACTGGTGGCCAATCACTGAAATACTAAAAAGCTGTGAAGTTATTTATCTATTTTAGATAAATTCTCTGTTTCTGTTATAGCTAGTGATCCCATTTTTCAGGACAATGCCATAATATTATTTCTCAGTGAGTCATTTGTGACATCATTCTCTACAGATGGATGCAGACTGTTCATCACACCTGAAGATACTTCCCACATGTGGCATTTGTGTATATGTAGTGTGTACCCCAAGGTACAACTTACGATCATATTTTCATGTGCTTCAGCAACACAGGATCATAGGATTCAATCTATAGATCAATTTCCTACAATTTCTGTAGGAGATATAGCAACATATGAGACAATACCATGCAAATCAATCAATTAGAACCAAAAGACATAGTTGCTGCCAACTACAGTAATATTCTATTTTGAAAGATAGTCAAGGAAGCTGTAATAATTATTTACTAGACTGATTAATTTTAAGCCACTTTCCTTTGTTTTAATCTACCATTTTATGCAACAAATGCACATGTAAAGGAATTACTGTAAGCTAATCCTTATACAAGGCACTTGTGATACCTTAGTTAACAAACCAAGAAGTTATGTGGATTAAATTCTAAGTGGAGAAACATAAAACAGATAAACAGAAAGAATAAATATACAAATAACAGTGAGATGATAAATTTAGGGGTTTAAAATCAAGCTTAATAAGGGGAATAGGCATTCTTGGTTGGATATAGAAACAGATTATAACATTTGGTTCAAGACTGTAAAAAAGTAAAGGGATCTGACTCTTCCCTGAGTTAGATTTATCAGTGAAATACATTCCAAGCAGGGAGGACAGCTAGGGTGAAGGTGCTGGGGTATAAACAAGACTGATGCTTTCATGGAAGAGTAAGGAAGGCCTTGTTGCTGGAGGTGATGGAAAAGTTGCAGACCAGAGCGCGTGGATTCCTGAGGACCATTGCAAGGACTTTGCCTTTTACTCTGAGTAATGGAGGAATCATTGGCCGGGTTTGGAACAGAGAGATTACATTATTTGTCATAGTTTTAAAGTGGATTACTATGTCCCTGTGGTGAAAATAGGGGGTAAAGGGTTAACAGTTTTATGGCATTGGCATAAAAACTGTTATGCAGATACTAAATGGTGTTTATTTGAAAAATGATGGTAGCTGTAGAAATTGGAAAAAATAGTACAATTCTAGATGTATCAATAGTCAGAGCCAGCTTCCTACATCGGTTACATTTTAAAATGTAATAAATCAAGAAATGTATTGGCACTGAAGGTATTTAAAAAAATATAATAACTTGCTAGAGTTTGGAATTTAAGTTGTACAGAAAGATAGTGGTGCCATACTCTCTCATGTTCCCTCTGTTGGAAGATACATTTACGAGATCTTTAGTGTTTTATTTTCTCATCACTTAGACATCTAATCTGATATTCCCTCTTCAGCACAACTTTCTTAACGACTCTATTTTGAGTAGCACTTTCCATCATTCCTTTTCCCCCTTAATCTGCTTTTTCTCCTTTCTTGCTCTGCGTTACTATTTAACATTATATTTTTATTTCCTTATTTTAATTTTTATTTCTCCATTAGTATATTTATGATAACAGGGTGGTTTTTAAATTTTTTTTTTATTTTTGCTTCTGCTATCAGAGCTCTACTGTTTAAAATAGTGTCTGTCATAAAGGAAATTCTTAAAAAATATGTTAAATATGTTTCAAAATTTCTTAATCAAACCATTTTTTTCTTCATATCTTATTTCACATATCCATTTTTAATTTTATGCAAAAACTACTCTTTGTTTTTAATTGGTACTAACAGTATAAATAAAATGATCACATATAATAAATAGCCATTTTTAACTGTTCTAAATTTTCTCCCAATGCTTTATTTAGAGAAACACTATATTTTCTCCAAACGCTAAATTTTCTCCAATGCTTTATGAATATTGTCTGGGTTTTGAATTTGCTGCTTTATTCAAAGACACTCTACAGCAGCAAGCTAAATAATTAAAGTAGAAAAAAGTGACCTGCCCCCACAAAACTACAGCAGACCTGCAGAAGAGGTGCCTGATTGTTACAAGGAAAATTAACCAACAGAAAGAAATAAAATCAACATCCACAAAAAGGATGCCCACACAAAAATCTCATTCAAAGGTCATCAGTATCAACTATCAAAGGTAGATATATACAAGAAAATGAGGAAAAATCAGCACCAAAATGCTGAAAATTCCAACAACCAGAATGCCTCTTTTCCTCTAAAGGATTACAACTCCTCACCAGCAAGGGAACAAAACTGGATGGAGAATGAGTTTGACGAGTTGACAGAAGTAGGCTTCAGAAGGTAGGTAATAACAATCTCCTCCAAGCTAGAGGAGCATGTTCTAACCCAATGCAAGGAAGCTAAGAACCTTGATTAAAGGTTACAAGAACAGGTAACTAGTTTAACCAGTTTAGAAAAGAACATAAATAACCTGAAGGAGCTGAGAAACACAGCAGGAGAACTTAGTGAGGCATACACAAGCATCAATAGCCAAATCAATCAAGCAGAAGAAAGGATATCAGAGATGAAGATCAACTTAATGAGATATAGTGTGAAGACAAGATTAGAGAAGATAGAATAACAGGGAACCAACAAAGCCTCCAAGAAATATGGGACTATGTGAAAAGACCAATCCTATGATTGATTGGGGTACCTAAAAGTGACAGGAAGAATGGAACCAAGTTGGAAAACACACTTCAGTATATTATCAAGGAGAACTTCCCCAACCTAGCAAGACAGGCCAATATTCAAATTCAGGAAATACAGAGAACACCACTAAGATACTCCTCAAGATGAACAATCTCAAGACACATAATTGTCAGATTCACCAAGGTTGAAATGAAGGAAAAAATGTTAAGAACAGCCAGACAGAAAAGTCAGGTTACCTACAATGGGAAGTACATCAGACTAAGAGTGGATCTTTCTGCAGAAACCCTACCAGCCAGAAGAGAGTGGAGTGAATAGTCAATATTCTTAAAGAACAGAATTTTCAACCCAGAACTTCATATCCAGCCAAATTAAGCTTCACAAGTAAAGAAGAAAAAAAATCATTTACAGACAAGCAAATGTTGAGGGATTTTGTAACCACCAGGTCTGCCTTACAAGAGCTCCTGAAGGAAGCACTAAATATTAAAAGGAAAAACTGGTACTAGCCACTACAAAAACATACCAAAATATAAGGACCAACAATACTATGAATAAACTGCATCAACTAATGTGCAAAATAATCAGCTAGCATCATGATGACAGGATTGAATTCATACATAACAATATTAACCTTCAATGTAAATGGGCTAAATGTCCCAGTAAAAAGACACAGACTGGCAAATTGGATAAAGTGTCAAGACCCATCAGTGTTTTGTATTCAGGAGACCCATTTCACATGTGAAGAAAAATGTACACTCAAAAAAGAAAAGAAAAAAGGATGGATAAATATTTACCAAACAAATAGAAAGCAAAATAAAGCAGGGGCTGCAGTCCCAGTCTCTGATAAAACATGCTTTAAACCAACAAAGATCAAAAAATATGAAGAAGGATATTACATAATGGTAAAGAGATCAATGCAACAAGAAGAGCTAACTATCCTAAATATATGTGCACCCAATACAGGAGCACCCAGATTCATAAAGAAAGTTCTTAGAGACCTACAAAGAGACTAAGGCTCCCACACAATAACTCTGGGAGACTTTCACACCCCACTGTCAATATTAGATCAATGAGACAGAAAATTAACAAGGATATTCAGGACTTGAACTCAGCTCTGGAACAAGTGGACCTAGTAAATATCTACAGAACTCTCCACCTTAAATCAACAGAATATACACCCTTCTCAGCACCACATAGCACTTATTCTAAAGTTAACCACCTGATTGGAAGTAAAACACTCCTTAGCAAATGCAAAAGAATGGAAATCATGAAAAGCAGTCTCTCAGACCACAGTGCAATCAAATTAGAACTCAGGATTAAGAAGCTCACTGAAATATGCACAACCACATTTAAAATGAACAACCCCCTCTTGAATGACTAAGGGTAAATAAAGAAATTAAGGCAGAAATAAATAAGTTCTTTGGAACCAATGAGAACAAAGATACAATGTACCAGAATCTCTGGGACACAGCTAAGCAGTGTTTAGAGGGAAATTTATGGCACTAAATACACATCAGAAAATGGGAAATATCTAAAATAGACATGCTAACATCACAATTTAAGGAACTAGAGAAGCAAGAGCAAACAAACTCAAAATCTAGCAGAAGACAAGAAATAACTAAATTCAGAGTGGAACTGAAAGAGAAAGAGACACACAAAAAACTCTTCAAAAAATGAATGAATCCAGGAGCTGGTTTCTGAAAAGATTGACAAAATACATAGACTGCTAGCCAGACTTATAAAGAAGAAAAGGGAGAAGAAACAAAAAGATGCAACAAAAAATGATAAATGGTATATCACTACTGATCCCACAGAAATACAAACTACCATCAGACAATACTATAAACACCTCTATGCAAATGAACTAGAAAATCTAGGAGAAATGGATAAATTCCTGGAGACATACACCAAGACTAAACCAGGAAGAAGTCAAATCCCTGAAGAGACTAATAACAAGTTCTGAAATTGAGGCAGTGGTTAATAGCCTACCAACCAAAAAAAAGCCCAGGACCAGACAGATTCATAGCTGAATTCTACCAGAGGTACAAAGAGGAGCTGGTACCCCTTCTTCTGAAATTATTCTAAACAATAGAAAAAGAGGAACTCCTCCTTAACTCATCTTATGAGTCCAGCATCATCCTGATACTGAAACCTTGCAGACACACACACACACACACACACACACACACACACACACACACACAGACACACACAGACACACACAGAAAATTTCAGGCCAATATCGATGATGAACATCGATATGAGAATCCTCAATTAAATAACCTGGCAAACTGAATCCAGCAGCACATCAAAAAGCTTATCCACCACCATCAAGTCAACTTCATCCCTGGGATGCAAGGCTGGTTCAACATACACAAATCAATAAATGTAGTCAATCACATAAGCAGAACTAATGACAAAAACCTCATGATTATCTCAATAGATGCAGAAGAGGCCTTCAATAAAACTCAACACCCCTTCATGCTAAAAACACTCAGTAAACTAGTTACTAATGGAACATATTCAAAATAATAAGAGTTATTTATTACAAACCCACAGCAATATAATACTGAATGGGCAAAGCCTGAAAGTATTCCCTTTGAAAACCAACACAAGACAAGGACGCCCTCTCTCACCACTTCTATTCAACATAGTATTGGAAGTTCAGGCCAAAGCAATCAGGCAAGAGAAAGATAAAAAGGAATATTCAAATAGGAAGAGAGGAAGTCACATTGTTTCTGTTTGCAGATGACATGATTGCATATTTATAAAACCCCATTGTTTTAGCCCCAAAACTCCTTAAGCTGATAAGTTACTTCAGCAAAGTCTCAGGGTACAAAACCAATGTGCAAAAATCACAAGCATTCCTATACAGCAATAATAGACAGAGAGACAGATCATGAGTGAACTCCCATTGACGATTGCTACAAAGAGAATAAAATACCTAGGAATAAAACTTACAAGAGACATGAAGGACATCTTCAAGGAGAACTGCAAGGACATAAGAGAGGACATAAAGAAGTGGAAAAACATTCCATGCTCATTGATAGGAAGAATAAATATCATGAAAATGGCAATACTACCCAAAGTAATTTATAGATTTTATGCTATTCCCATCAAGTTACCATTGACTTTCTTCACAGAATTATATAAAAAAAAACTACTTTAAATTGCACAGGGAACCAAAAGAACCCATACGGCTAAGACAATCCTAAACAGAAAGAACAAAGCTTAAGGCATCGCGCTACCTGATATCAAACTATACTGCAAGGCTACAGTAACCAAAACATAATGTTACTGGTACCAAAACAGATGTGTAGACCAATGGAACAGAACAGAGGGCTCAGACATAATGTCACACATCTACAACCATTTGATCTTTGAGAAACCGGACAAAAACAAGCAATGGGGAAAATATTCCCTATTTAATAAATGGTGTTGGGAAAACTGGCTCTCCATATGGAGAAAACTGAAACTGGACCTTTTTTTTTACACCTTATACAAATATTAACTCAAGATGGATTAAAGACTTTAACATAAGACCTAAAACCATAAAAACCCTAGAAGAAAACCTAGGCAAGACCATTCACGACATAAACATGGGGAAAGACTTCATGACTAAAACACCAAAATCAATTGCAACAAAAGTCAAAATTGACAAATGATTTCTAATTAAAATAGAGAGCTTCTGCACAGCAAAAGAAACTATCATCAGAGTGAACAGGAAACTTACAGAATGGGAGAAAAATTTTGCAATCTATCCATTTGACAAAGGTCTAATATCCAAAATCTACAAGGAACTTAAACAAATTTACAAGAAAAGCAAAATAACCCCATCAAAAAGTGGCTGAAGAATATGAACAGACACTTCGGAAAAGAAGACATTTGTGCGACCACCAAACATAAGAAAAAAAGCTCATAGTCATTGGTCATTAGCGAAATACAAATTAAACCACAATGAGATACTATCTCACGCCAGTTAGAATGATGATCATTAAAAAGTCAGGAAACGACAGATGCTGGAGAGGATGTGGAGAAATAGGAACATTTTTACACTGTTAGTGGGAGTGTAAATTAGTTCAACCATTGTGGAAGACAGTGTGGCAATTCCTCAAGTATGTAGAATTAGAAATACCATTCAACCTAGCAATTCTATTATTGGGTATATACCCAAAAATTATGAATCATTCTACTATAAAAACATATACACATATATGTTTATTGCAGCACTATTTACAATAGCAGAGACTTGGAACCAACCTAAATGCCCATCAGTAATAGACTGGATAAAGAAAATGTGGTACATACACACCACCATGGAATTCCATTTTGCCATAAATAAGAAAGTTTATTTCCTTTTCAAGGACATGGATGAAGCTGGAAACCATCATTCCCCACAAACTAACACAGGAACAGAGAATCAAACACCACATGTTCTCACTCATAAGTGGGAGTTGAACAATGAGAACACATAAACACAGGGAGAGGGACATCAAGTACCAGGGCTTGTTGTTGGGTGGGTGGCAAAAGGGAGGAATAGCATTAGGAGAAATACCTAATGCATACAGGGCTTAAAACCTAGATGACAGGTCGATGGGTACAGCAAACCACCATGGCATACACCTACATAACAAGCCTGCAGGTTCTGCACATGTATCACAAAACTTAAAGAATATATTTTTTTAAAAAGTGACCTGAATATCTTTCTTAAAAAGTTAACTTTGGGCCAGGCATGGTGGCTCACGCCTATAATCGCAGCACTTTGGGATGCTGAGGCGGGTGAATTATGAGGTCAAGAGATCAAGACCATCCTGGTCAACAAGGTGAAACCCCATCTCTATTAAAAATATAAAACTTAGCTGGGCATGGTGGCGCATGCCTGTAGTCCCAGCTACTCGGGAGGCTGAGGTGGGAGAATTGCTTGAACTCAGGAGGCAGAGGTTGCGGTGAGCTGAGATCGCGCCATTGCACTCCTGCCTGGGTAACAAGAGCAAAACTCCATCTCAAAAATAAAAATAAAAATAAAAATAAAAGTTAACTTTATAAGTAATCATGAGATGTTAGGAACAAATTTTTAAAAAGTTCCAAGAACGCCATGCATGGCATGGACTACGCTTATGCTATCAAAAGTGATGCACAGCACTTTCTAGTGTAATTATGTTACTAACACCCAAATAATACAATTTATCAGTTCAACCTTTACAAAGACAAATATCTACTATTAGATTGGAGCAAAAGTAATCACAGTTTTTGCCATTACTTTAATTTCAAAAAATATTTTAAAAGGCCTGAGAGAAAAGACACTTAACAAGAAAATGTGCTCTAAACCTTGACGCGACAAAAAAGTCACAGAAGGTTTTTAAATATTCTTATCAGAGTTCACAAAGAATGAAATGCACAAGCTTCCCTTCTGTGTTTGTTTAGTTTTGGTGAATGCATACACCTGTGTTATCAACACCACTATTCTATCACTATGGATTCAAATATTTGTCATTTCCTGATTTTTTTGCCAAAGTCAGATCATAGACATGTCATAAACAAATACTCGGTAAAATTTGTTAACTATCAATTCCTCTGGTTTATCGCATAGCAGAGGTCTCCAACCCCCCAAGGCGTGGACAGATACCTATGTGCCCATGACCTATTAGGAGCCAGGCCGTGCAGCAGGATGTGAGCTGCAGGTGAGCCAGCATCACTGCTTGAACTTCACCTCTTCTTAGATCAGCTGCCACATTAGATTCTCAGGAGCACAAACCCTATTGTGAACTGCCCATGTGAGGAATTTAGATCGTGTGCTCCTTAGGAGAATCTGCCTGATGATCTGAGATGAAAGTGTTTCATTCTAAAACCAACCCATTTTCCCCCATCCATCAAAAAATTGTCTTCCACAAAACCAGTCCTTGGTGCCAAAAAGGTTAGAGACTAAGGTAGAGTCTTGGTTTACATTGTTGAACATCTAGTGGTCATTCATGTGAAAGGCTGTGGATATTAAAGGCATAATAGCTTCTGGTATGAAGGCTTCATGATATATAATATTAGAAAGCTAAAGCTCTGTTTAACTAAAGATTTCATTTGCATGTAGAAAATTATAGTACTGAAATTTCCTTTTAATGCTATTAATTTCCCCAACTTTCAATTCTACATTAGCATGTCTTCTACCTCAGTTTCTTCACTCAAACATTTCTGTTTAGTTCAGCTTAAACTGTTGTGGACTGTGGAGGTGTAAATCTGTAATAGAAATTATAGACAATTTAAATTGCGGAAGTTCTGGAAGAATGTGAATCCTCATCCTTTATTTGACAGAGGCCTCCTAAATCTCCAAGAACTTTCACACCACTTTTGAAATAGCAGCACAGAATAACACATTTATGAAAATAAAGGTACCCAAGAGAAAAAATAATGAAACAAGGAAAATAGGGGAAAACACTTGACAAATAAATGAAAACTTGGGAACTTTGCTGGGCTAGTAGTTTTATTATTGTTGTTTTTTTAAGCTTTTTCTTTTTTATTGCATCTATGAATATAATAAATTTTGCTATTAACAATTTCAAATTAAATATTTCAAAGGAAAATTAGAAAAATGAATAAAATGACCTCTTTCTGTATTCAAGGAAATGTGAGAAAATAATTAGATTTTACTTAAAAAAAATAGCCAACTTAAAACAAAATAAAATATTTCCAGATGTTTACAATATGGAATATTAAAAAAATCAGAATAAACTGTAGAGAAAGAATCTCATGGCCAAAACAGCAAGGGAAAGAAAATATAAAAATTAAAGTAACACATGGAAAACTGAAAAAAATAAATTTAATGCCTATTTGCTTTTCAAGTTCTCATTTTCAGCTGTCTGTAAAATATCTCTGCTGACACTTAAAACTAAACATGTCTATAACCAACTTCATTATTTGCTATAACTTCTCTGTATTCCCATCATTTTCAATATTGCCATTATACTCTTAGCTCAGCAGGCTATTAAATATGCAGTCATCTTTGATATCTTTTTTTCCTCAGTCAGCCATATCCCATCTATCAAAAATGTTCTTCCAAAGCATTTTTTGAATGTGGTACCTATTTTAGTTATTACAATCAGAACAATTTCACATGTCACAATCACTCTTCTAGAATAACCACTATATAATGCTTCTGCTATCAAATTACATCTTCTTTTAGTTGTTCAAATAATGAAGCAAAAGTCATTTCAATTCAATACTTCCACAGTTCAAATGCATCCCCAATTTATGCCTTAAAAAATTAAAACCATATTTAGTCTAAGTCAATTAAAAACCATATCAAAATTCCTCAGGTCTCACTTCTCTTTCTTTTTCTTTTTTCTGCATAGTTCTATCCACTCCTAACTACTCAGCTGACTACATGAATGTGATGACATCAACATCTATTTCTCCTCTTCATACCCTGAATTTTCTGAATTCTAGCCCCACAGATAAAAGCTAATGATTGATCACAGTTTGCAATAGCAAACTTCTAAACTCTTTACATATAATACTCTATTTTATGAATTCGATATTAAAATTATTATCTCTAGTAAACCAATGAGAAATTAAAGCCTATATTGATTAAACTAATAAATGATGAAGCCTGACATAGATTCAGGCAAGCTGATTCAAAAACTCACCTGCTTTTAATAACTGTGTTCTTCTGCCTCTCCTTTATTCAAGTGAAGAAAGAGCTAGCTTCTTACTGATCATCTCCACCTGATTGTTCCATACTTTCTTCCAAATTATTTGTTCTGAACAAATCTACTATCTTCAAAGACACTTTATTCCAAGCTCTCTCTTTCTCCTGTAATAAACGTGACACTGGAATCAAATGCTTCTTGGTCATCCTAAAGTTCTAAAACTGAACAGCTCTGTGAGTTAGGTAAATTACTCAACATGCCTAAGCCTCTATTCCCTCAATACTGCTTTTCACTAGGAAAGCCACTAGAATAAATGTCTTCCAACATGTTATATAATAAACTAAAACTAACAAAGAAACAAAACAAAAAACAAAACACTCTTAGTTTTATTGTTCTCAATGTAATTTTCTTCTACTCTCTTCTCTCCCTATCTCCCTCCATTCTTCCCTTTCTCTGTTTCTTTTCCTTTCTTTTTTCTTAATTTGTTTTTTCATTCCTTCCTTCCTTTCTCCTCTCCCTCCTTCTGTTTCTACTTCCTTTCTTTTTTCTTTCTTACTTTTTATTTTGTTTTAATATACACTTCTATGAATAGATTTATATTCAAGTCTTAGCCAAACTGTTACTTTTACCAAAATATTGTCCCCAATCTTTCAGTTTAGAATAAAAGAGTTTTTCAAGTTTAACATTATTGACATTTTAAAAATAACAGCTTTATCAATATATAATCTATATACTACAATATTCCTCATTTAAAGAATACAATGAGAGGATTATTTTGGGTGTATTCACTCATCTGACTTGATATAATTTGCATAACTACAAATGAAATGTCATATCCAGTAGGTGTTATTCCTCATCCTGCTCTTCCCATAACCCTTAGTAAACACTAATATACTTTCTTTTGCTATAGAATTGCCTATTCTGAATACTTTAAATAAATGAAATTACAGAATTTGTGGTCCTTTCATCTTGCTTTCCTACCTCCATTCATTTTATAACATGCACCAGTATTTAATTATATTTTATGATCACATGACATTTCATTTATGAATATATTATAATTTATTCATCCATTCAAGATAGCTATCTGTGTTATTTATACTTTATGTTTATTGCAAATAATGTTATTATGGACTCTTATGTACAAGGTTTAATATAAACTCATTTATCTTTGGCATATGACTAAAAGTGTAATTTTCGGGTCATGTGGTAATTCTAATTTTAAAATTTTTTCCCATGAATAATATATGAGGGTTCCAATCTCTCCACATTCTCATCCACAGTGATTATTGTCTGTCTTTTTAATTTTGCCAAACTAATATACATTAGTCTGTTCTCACATTGCTATAAAGAAATACCAGAGACTGGGTAGGTTATAAAGAGACAGATTTTAATTGTCCCACAGTTCTGCAGGCTTTACTGAAAGCATAGTGGCTTCTGCTTCTGGGGAAGCCTCAGGAAGCTTAAAATCATGGCAGAAGGCAAAGGGCAAGCCTGTACTTCACATGGCTGGAGCAGGAGGAAGAGAGAAAGAGCTCAGAGATGCTACATACTTCTAAATGACAAGATCTCATGAGAACTCTATCACTATACAGTAACAAAGATGGCATTAAACCATTGGTGAGAACCCCACCCTCATGACCAAATTGCCTCCTAGCAAGCCCCATCTTCAACATTGGGGATTACAAAAGACCGTGAGATTTTGGGGAGGGGACACAGATGGAAACCATATTATTCTGTCCCTGACCCTCCTCAAATATCATGTCCGTCTCACATTGCAAAATACAGTCATGCCTTCCCAACAGTCCTCCAGAGCCTTAACTCATTCGAGCATTACCTCAAGAAGTCCAGAGTGCAAAGTCTCATCTTAGAAAAGGCAAGCCTTGTCTAACTCTGGACATGTAACATAGAAAAAACAAAACAAACAAACAAAAAAAACAAGTTAGTTACTTCCAAGATACAATGGGGGTACAGGCATTGGGTGAATACTCCCATTCCAAAAGTGTAAAAAAGAGACAACGTAGAAAGAAAGGGGCTGCATAGGCCTCATGCAAGTCTGAAACCCAGGAGGGCAGTTACTTAAACTTCAAGCTCCCAAATAATCACTTTTGACTTCGTTTCTCACATCCAGGGCACACTGTTGTGAGGTGTGGACTCCCAAAGGCCTTGAGCTTAATGAACATGAGATTTTATTATACTGCAGTTTGTAT
Organism: Alouatta palliata; assembly: GCA_004027835.1. Classification (NCBI taxonomy): domain Eukaryota; kingdom Metazoa; phylum Chordata; class Mammalia; order Primates; family Atelidae; genus Alouatta; species Alouatta palliata. The sequence goes on along the minus strand of PVKV010002095.1, from coordinate 30,179 downwards.
GTGCATTCTCCTAATAACTAATGATGTTGAGCAGATTGTCATGTGCTTATTGTCCATATTTATGTCTTTTTTTGGAAAAATGTCCATTCATATAATTTGTCTACTTATTACAAAGTGTTTAATTTTTATTGACTTTAAGTGCCCTTTTAAAATTCTAGATACATATTCCTTATTAGGCACTAAATTTGAAAATACTTTTTCTGTATCTGTGTGCTGCCTTTTCTCTTTCTTTATTGTTTTAATGTGGTCCTTCAGAGGACCAGATTTTCAACTTAATCAAGTATGATTTATCTATTTTTTTTTGAAGCTTAGTAATAGTTTTACTTACTAACTTACTTAAAAATAATGAACATCTGTGAAATTGTTTACAATTGAGATATACATATAAACAAGTCATGTGCCACATGATGTTTTGGTCAGTGACTACTGCATATACTATAGCGGTCCCATAAAACTGTAATACTATATTTTTACTGCACTTTTGTCTGTTCAGATATACAAATACTGTGTTACAACTGTCTATGGTATTCAGCACAGTGATATGCTGCACAAGTGTGCATCCTAGAAGCAACGGGCTGCAGTGTATAACCTAGGTGTGTAACAGGCTATACCATCTATGTTTGTTTCAGTGCACTCTGTGATGTTCATGTCACTATGAAATCACCCAAGACAAATTTCTCAGAATGTATCCCCATCATTAGGCAACACATGACTGTACATATACATTTACTAATATTTGTTATTTTTAATGCAGATAAATTTTTTCTTTGCTTTTTAGAATTTTGTATCAGTTAAAAGGGAAATAAATTTAGAAAACACAGTTTCAACTTTTATAGGCAAAACACACACGTGAAACACATATAGGGCTGAGGGGATGTTTCCTAATTACTGAGTCCATCGCCTCTAGTATGATGCCCAAATGTCGTAACTACACTCCCACATCAGCAGACTCCTCCCTCTTAATCTGCTGAATCATTTCTATCTCACCTTTCCTTACTTCCTTTGCAATTCAAGTAGGAAAACAAACAATTCAGATGTTTGAGTATAGGAAATACTGGTTAAGTTTGTGCTTCAGACTAGATTTTTCAAGTCTACTGGCTTGTTTGAAAAATGGTTTTAGACAACACACAAGGTTTGTAATTTTTCACAAGTTTAAAATATTTCAAAGGTCTTTGAAAATTATAAAACCTTGATTTTAGCTTTCTGAGGGGTGCTGTTTTGACAGATTTGAAATTTTATTATTTGATTAAAAAGCCATCACTCTTTCATTCAATTTAGTGCCTAGATGTTTCCTTAGAGCCTTGGGTTGTTCTACGTATCTGTGGAGGACTCAGCCTGCTGCTGCAAAGACAAAGAAATCCTTTCTCAGAGAAAACTCAGACTGAATCTTCTAGGTTGGATTTTTCAGATGGCTTTGGACACAGGCTATAGAAGGGTTTTTGGGATATACAGTCCCACATGTTCCGTATCTCCCATTGCCTTCACAATGGATCACCTCTCAATTAAATTTCACCAGCTCATCCCCCAAGTTTTCTTACTTGACTGGAAACATGGTATTTTTAAACACACACGGGGCTCTCCATTAGCCTGCAGAATGTGGGTGTATCTTTACTGTTTTTTCCTGCTCATAAAAATACATGCTTTCCCCTAAACAAGTTAAAGAAAATAATCGCCCATAATTCACCCACAAGTTTGGTATACTTTCTTCCAGTATTTCAAATATGCAAAGATAGAGTTTTATTTGTATTCACTATCCATGGATCTATTTGTTTAGCCTTTTCTTCCCCCGTTTCAAGTTTATTTTTAATTCAGGGATTAGGTAGCCAGAATCTGGCCTAGTAACTTCTGACCTTTCACTTGCGATCTCTTATCCATCTTCAGCCAGAGGCCTCTTTCTGTAGCCCAGCCTGATCTTTTGCGGGCCCTGAACATACTTTTCTAGCTATTGCCAATTGCTTGAGATTTGTTAACCACACTGGTAAATTTATTTTTGCTAGCACTAGTTAACAAATAAGCTTTTCTAGAAGAGCTGGGTGGAATATGTCATCAGAGACTTAGAATGAAAGCAAAATAGCCTTGGTAAACTACTTGGACCTGATTCTTCCTCAGACTGCAAGGTGGTCACCAGCAATTCAGAGAGAGGCTCCAATAACAAGCAACTTCACTTTTTGTCACAGACCCTAACTATCTTGAAGTTATGTGTCAAAGTAAGAAGATATCTCCTTTCCTCCTATCTAAAACCTATGAATCTGTGCCTGTTCACTTTTCTTAAAAGTCAACTGCTTTTTCCTTTACTAAAAAAAAAATTTAGTATGTCCTTCCAAATTGTTTGTCAAATTTTGGTAGATTCTAGAGTTGAGTCACACACAGTTCTGGGCAGCTGACATAAAATCTGTATTTTTGTAACTAGAAGAGCCAGGAAGCCACCAGAGTCTTTCTCCTAATATATCATGGAGTTATTAACTTGGAGTTATTCTTTCAGAGCTCAATTGTATTTCCTGACTACACAAAAAGCCAATGCATTAAAAATAGAAAAGGATCACCTTTACATATGAATTAAAATATATTTTATACTGTTTTGTATATCTTTTTAAAAAAATGAAAATTCAAAAGTCTTAGAATTAAGTAATGAGTCTTCAATATCATAAAGCTATGTATAATGGTAATTAAAGTAGTGGTAACATTTTACCCTTGTTAAAATGTCACAGAATTCAAATCACAACTTGGATCCTCAATGATTCAAGTGGTTCATCTTACATAATAAGCGTTTGGTCAGTTTCAAGATAAAATTCCCCCGACATGCTGTCCTGAAGTCCTTCTTCCTCCCCATCCATCAGCTCACACAATGTGGTAGCTGGCTGCTGTGGCAATTTCACAGTGGTTGTTTTTGTCTTTGGCTATTTTCATATAGCCATTTGAGCCCCATTCTGGACCACAGCTGTTTTTGATGAGCCAATACTTGTTGTCATTTGAATTTACGCCTTCAAACCATAGCCAACCACCAGAACACCACGATCCAGGTTTTTGCTGCTGCAGTCTGATTCAAAATAAATGCCTAATTTGTAGAACTGGAAGGACGAATGGCTTGCATCAACAGCAACAGAGATGGGCCCCACAGTTGCAACTGTCTTCATCAGTTCCTTCTCATGAGTACGGATCACCACAAAGCCGGTGTGATTAGCAACAGAATTCTCAGGTTTATACTTACAGCTTCCATCCTTTGCTATATATGGATAGGATTCCTCAGAGTCCAAGCCTCCGTTCTCCTTCACATACCTGAAGGCATAATTCATGAGGCCACAACTGCAGCCCTGATTGCCTTGAGGATGTGAACAGTCCACCAGATTCTGTTCGCTCAGTGAGACAAGTTTCGCCGTTTTCCGGAACATCTGTCCTTCAAGAGCACCAGTAGCACTAAACGCCCAACAAGAACCACACTATTTCTGATTCTTCACTGGAGTCACGTAGCCTTTCTTTCTCCAATCCACAGATTTAGGGAGATCAAGAAGCAGAGGCCCACGGAACACTTTTCCATTCTTTTGTTTCTGGTTTCAAAAGCAAACTATCACCTGCCTGAATTCTTCATTGGTCATGTCACCAAAAGCATTCATGGCCATTGTGAAGCCATGTTTCCCTTGGCTGTATTCCCCATTGTGCAGTTCAATCATTTTCATATTCTTTTCCCACACGGCTCTCCATCCTTCTTCATTCAGCAGCCATCGGAGATGCACAGGCACTCTCCGTAGACAAGACTTCGAGTTTACAGCAGTCCATGGTTCTGCTTATCTATTTTTCTTTTTTAATTAATGTGCCTTTGTCATATTTTAGAAACCATTGCTTAACCCAAGGTTACACAGATGTATTAAAATACTTTCTTCTAAGTGTTTTATAGTTTAAGCTTTTTCATTTAGGTGTATGATTCATTTTCAGATAATTTTTGTAAGTGGTGGGCAGTAGAAATCAAACTTCATTCTTTTGTCTGAGCACCATTTGATGAAAAGACTGTATATTTTATGACCATTAAATTATTTTGATATCTTTGTTGAAAATTAACTGTCCATAAGGGCTTCATCTTGTCACTAAATACTATTTATATTTATAATTTTAATAGCTCTGTGTACAATTGATACTATTATCATTATCATTATAAATTGTTTGTCTCTAGAAGAAAATATTGTCTTATTGTCTCTTTGTCTGATGTTAGTATATCAGTTGTTTTTGGGTCACTATTTGTATTTTCCATTCTTTCATTTTTAACCTATTTGTATCTGAATCTAAAACTATGTCTCTTTTAAATAACACAGTTGGCTTATACCTTCTAATTACACTGTCATGTCCACATTTAAAAAAATATATGTTATTTAAAAATTTTTAATTGTGGTAAAATTTACCCAACATAATACATGCCACATTAAATATTTTTAAATGTACCGTCAGTGGCATAAAGTACATTCACACTGTTGTATAGCCATCACTACCATCCATCTCCAGATCCTGCTTATTCTGTAAAACTATTCTGATTGAACACTAATTCCCCATATCCTGCTTCTACCAGTCCCTGGAAACCATCATTCTACTCTCTATCTCAAGGAACTGGACAACTTTACATATCTTATATAAATGAAATTATATAGTATTTGGCTTTTTCTGACTGGCTTATTTCACTTACCATAATATCCTCAAGGATCATCCATGTTGTAGCAATATCAGAATTTCCTTCCTTTTTAAGGCTGAGAATAACATCTTATTGAATGTACATACCTCATTTTGTTTTCCCATTAGTTTATTGATGTATATTTCTATTGTATCTTGGTTATTTCTATTATTTCTTGGTTATTGTGAATAATGTTTATATGATCATGAGGGTACAAATATACGTTTGAGACTTTGCCTTCAATTCGTTTAAGGATATACCTAGAAGTACAATTGCTGGATTATACAGTAACTCCAATATATGCTTGAGACTCTGCCTTTGATTCTTTTGAAATCAAATGCTGGATCCTACAGTAATTCTATTTCTAATTTTTTAAGGAACTTCCCTGTTGGTTTATACAGACGTGCCATTTTGCATTTTCCTCAACAGTAAACAAATTTTCCAATTTCTCCCTGCCCTTTTCTTTGTGATTAAAACATCTGATAAATTTTTATGTAATTGCTGATAAGATGTAATTCATGACTGCAATTTTGCTACTTGTTTTCTATATGTCTAATGTGGTTTTTTTTTTTGTTGTTGTTGTTGTTGTTCCTCCCTTCCTGCATTGCTGCCTATTTTTAAAAGTTCTGCCTTATTTTAAGGCAGTAATGTATTAAATAGTTATTTTCTATTATACTATTTTAATTGTGTGCTATTTTACTACATATTTTTAGATTTTTTTTAGTTGCCCTGAGAACTACAATTAACATTTTAATTTAAAACAATCTAATTCAGATTAATACAGATGTAATTTCAATAGTATACAAGCACTTTTCTCCAATAAATTCATCAACAGTTCTATAATTATTATTTTTTTCAATTTGCTTTAAATCATATGAGAACAATTTATTTACAAACTAAAAATATTGATACTACCATCATATTTACCTATGAAGTTGTTTTTATTAGTTTTTTAATGGAGAATTTGAATTATTATCTATATTTCAGTCTCAAGAACCCTCTCTGTAGTATTTCTTTCAGAGAATATCTGCTGTCAATTGATTCTTCCAATTTTTCTCTATCTTATAATTCTTAATTTCTTTTTGTTTTTTAACGTATCATTTACCGGATATAGAGTTTTTAGTTAGCAGTCTTCTTTATACATTTTGAATACATCAGCTCACAATATTCTGTCCCTCATGGTTTCTGTTGATAAATCAGCTGTTAATTTTATTGAGGATAACTTGTACAAGATGTTTTGCATTCCTTTGAAGTAGTTAGTTGTGGATCTCTTTGAAATCTGCTTGGAGTCTGTTGAACTTCATTAATTACAAAATAATTACAAATGAGAGGTTTTCAGCCATTATTAATTCAAAAAAAAATTTTTTCTGTCTCTTTCTTTCTGTTCTCTTCTCTTGATTCTCCAAGTATCTGTATGCTTGTATACGTGATGCCTTCAGAAAACATCTACGAGGCTTGTTCATTTTATCTTTTTTATTTTATTTTTTCTACAGACTGGCTAATTTCCATTGCTGTATATTCAAGTTTGTGATATTTTTAATTTACTTTTATTTTGATACAGGGTGTAGATGTGCAGTTTTGCTATATGGGTATATTGCATGATGTTGAGGTTTGGGGTATAGGTCCCATCATTCAGGTAGTGAGCATAGTAACCAATACATAGTTTTTCAAGCTACACTCTCCTCCTTCCCCTCTCTAGTGGCCTGCAGTGTCTATTGTTCTTACGTTTAGGTCCATGTGTGCTCAATGTTTAACACCCACTTATAAGTGAGAATATGCAGGATTTGGTTTTCTGTTGTGTTAATTTGCTTAGGATTATGACCTCCAGCAATATTCATGTTGTTGCAAAGGACATGATTTTATTCTTTTTTATAGCCGTGTAGTATTCCATTGCACATATATATATATATATACGTATATATATATGTATATATATATACGTATATATATATGTATACATATATATATGTATATATACGTATATATATACATATATACGTATATATATACGTATATATACATATATATATACATATATATGTATATATATGTATATATACGTATATATACATATATATATATGTATATGTATATGTGTGTATGTATATATATATATGTATATATATACGTATATATACGTATATACGTATATATACATATATATACATATATATGTATATATATATGTATATATATGTATATATATACGTATATACGTATATATACGTATATATATACATATATATATATATATATACATACACACACACACAAACACACACCACAAACACACACCACATTTTCATTGTTCAGTCCAACATTGATGGATACCTAGGTTCATTGTATGTCTTAGCTATGGCAAATACGGTGATGATGAATATGCAAGTGAATATGTTGTTTTGGTAGAAAGATTCCATTTCCTTGTGTATATACCCAGTAATAGGATTGTTGGTAGCTCTGTTTTAAGTTCTTTGAGAAATTTCCAAATCTTTCAACAGTGACTAATTTATATTACCAACAACAGTGTATAGACATTCTCTGTTCTCTGTAGCCTTAGGAGTATCTGTTATTTTTTGACTTTTTAATAATAGCCTTGCTGTTTTGAGATGATATCTCATTGGTTCTGATTTTCATTTCTCTGATGATTAGTAATGGTGACCACTTTTTATGTTTGTTGGCCACTTGAATTTTTTTTTGAAAGGTGTCTGTTTATGTTCTTTATACATTTTAAGTGGAGTTATTTGTTTTTCTATCCTTTTGCTCACTACTTCTAATATGCTATTGAATGCCTCCAGTAATTGTTAAAATTATTTTACTTTTCAGCTCCTGAAATACAATTTAATTCTTTATTATACTTTTTATTTCTTTAGTGATATTCTCAATTTGATGACACATTATTCTAATCCTTTCCTTTTTTAGATATTATTTAATAAATATATTTGTAATACTAATTTAAAGTCTGTCTAATTTAAGTTTGTAACTAGGCTTCCTCAGATAACAGTTTATATTGATTGCTTCTTTAGTCTGTTTATGTGATATAATTTCCTATTTTTATGCATGTCTTATTTTCTTGAAAACAAAAATTTTAAAATATCATATGGCATCTCTGGCAGTCAGATCTCCCACCCTTATATTGTTATTATTGTTTGTTGATGATGTTTCTGTTCTTGCTGTTTTTTTAGTGGCTTTCCTGAGCTAATTTTATAAAGTCTGTTTTCTTGTCATGTCAGCCTACTGAGGACTGCTCAGTTAGTTTAATGGCCAGTTCAAGATTTGACAGAGATTTCCTTAAATGATTTGAGCCACTAAATCTCCCAGGCTCTGTTGAGGGGGCTATGCATGTGTCTAGGGAGAATGTTCAAAATGCTCTAGTAGGCAGTATAAATTCTGCCTTAGCCTCAACTTCTTACTTTCACAGAGCCTCAGTGTCAGCTATAGATGAGAGATGAGAGCTTTTTCTTGTGTCTTCTGGGCATACGTACAGACCTGTATGTGTGCATGGTCTTCTCTATCCCTGAGAATATGTTTGAGCTTTGCAAAGCACTTTATGTACATCTCATTTTTAATTTTTCCTTTTAATTTTTTGGTCTTGTTATATACAACTGGTAACATCACTTCAAGTAGCTACGATGTTAAACAATTGCCTGTGTTTTCAGCAAACACTCTGATAGGGCTGTTTGTACAGAGTTAGCTCTGAGTCAGGTCTAATAAAGGCAAGTCCCGTGAAAGGAGTTTCTCTGACAGGTAAAATAATAATAATGAATTTTTTTTTTTAAGATGAGGCTTTTTTTTTTTTTTTTTTTTTTTTTTAGAGCTCCAAAAACTGTTCTTACATTTCCACTGGCTGATAGGCTGCTAGTTTATATAGCTCCTATAATGACAAGGCTTTCGGGTTTCCGGGCTAATATAGAGCTGGGGATCAAGGTTTAGGAAGAAGGCATGTTAAAACATCACACAGCTTGCTTTACTTACAAAATCCAGCCAGTTTTCTTGAGTAAATACCTCATGGGTTTTCACAAGACTGATTAATTTCTCAATCGGAAAAGGTGATTTTGACAAATTTTTCCAGCTTTCGTTTCTCTATGGATGACCAGCTTTTTAGATGTCAATTATTTCACCATTATGGAAGTGCTGCAAACCATTCATATTTTGAACCAGATAATGCTTGTGGTGGAGATCTTTTTTCATGCATTTTCACATGGTTAGCAGCATCTTTGGCCTCTACTGATGAAATATTAGTAGCATACCCTGCCCCAGTTATGAAAACCAAAAATGTCTTCAGATATTACCAAATGTTTTTGGGGGAAAGCAAAATCACTCCTGGTTGAGAATCACTGAAACAAATGATCCAGAATTATTCACTTATCTTTTGTAGTGCTTTTCAAAATTCATAATTAAATTTTGTTTGTTAAAATACTGATCTAATACCTTACTACCTCATTGCATTGGTAGCTATGATAAAAGAAGTCATACATCTCTTTTTGACTACTTTTCTATGTGTAGCCAGAAAATAATTGAGAAATGTACTGGCTGTAGGATATTTATGTGTACTTTTCTACATCTTGAACCTGCATTTTTTAAATTTCTTCATTTTAAAATGATGGTAAACATTTTTAAAGAATTTAGAATTTTTTATTTGTTTTTTGGAACTGTAAATTACCAGTCTATTCTAAAAATGCTCATGTATCCAAGTATGTGACATATAGTGTCATAAGCAAAACAATTGCACATATGAAGAAGATTCTGAGATAAGATTCAAAACACAATTTTAATTTCAAGAAATAGTCAACTTTAACTTTTGTTACAATACTCATATAATAATTTACTGATGTCTGCATATATCTGCAAGCTGCAACATTAATCTAGTTAAAAAAAAAAAAAAAACAAGAGAATATTTTCTTACTGACTTGATTCTGGAACATTTTAAACTTTTGCCCACCTGTAGTGATTTTCTGGAATCTTGCTGTTCTTAATTTGGGAAATAAATTTAGGGAAAATACTTGTGAGAGAGGAGGAAGGAAGAAATCAGTTAGGCAAGCAGTTATGGTGGGTCCTCAGTATAACTCATTTGAACTAAGTACAGCCTGAAAATCAAGTTGCAGGCCCCGGGTAAGAAAGAGCCCATGTCCTTGAATGGAAACACCTAATCTGTAAAACCAAATGATAAATTCTACACCTCTTTTGGACACATGTTTCTCTCCTTGATGTGCCTCTGTCTTGTTTCATATGCTTCTTCCCAATTAGTCTTTACCTTTCACCCATTATGTGTATACACATCTTCCTGTGATTGGTTGAGAGCCAAGGTTCCCTGGCCAAGCCTTCACTTCAGCCCCTGATTGGTTCCGGGCCAAGGTCTGGGACCAAGCCTTCATGCTGCCTTTAACTGGTTCTTTACATTATTGTGTGTCCTCCTGAGTGGTACTTTCCACAAGACAGCCCGCAGACCAGTCGTGCACTCATACCCCTTCCCAGGCTAAACTTAGCGTCATAGCTCCCAACCTGGTCCCGTCTTCTTGCTAAGAGCTTTTCTGTCGCTTAGTAAATTTAACTCTGCCTTACTCACTCTTCAGTGTTTGTGTGTCTTATTCTTTTTGATTGTGGGACAAGAACCTGGAGCTTGCCGGCCATGGGAGTAAAAGAGCTGTAACACTTTCTCCCACCCATCAAACAAATGGAATGAAAAAGCTGCAACACTTGCTCTAATATTAATAAGGTACAATTTTATGATAAAATTTCACATGAGATATAGGACTCTGAGCTCTATACTTAACTAGACTTGTGGCAGTTTTTGTTTGTTTGTTTTTTAAATTTCGTTTTTTTCTTCCCTTCCTTTGCATCTCAAAAGTAAAAGAGCCCTGCCAATACTTTAATAGCTAGAAATGTTTTAATATTTTAATGAATATTAGAGTCTATAATTCTAAGCATATTCAAAAATTATATTTGATTATATTTTTCAGAAAAACTATTAGAAAAATAATTTTTACTGTTAGCATTATGTATCATGTTATGATTATTGATATATTTCATCAATTAAAGTTTAAGAGACATATGCCATTTTTGTATGTGAGGATGCTCTGCTCTCTTTACCACAAATTGGGAGTGCTCTTTTTATCAATTAACTATGTTAGTTGATTAAAAATGCCTTATTTTAAAAATTTTGTATTTTTATTTGTAAGACTATATACTATACAATTAATAAAAAAATACCTGTATATACTTAAAATGTATTTTCACTATAATTTTAAACATTATACTTTTCACTACTTTTTTGCCTGTAAAATATTATGTTAAAATTTCTTAGTAATAGGTATTGATTGGTAACATAAATTTGAATAATAAGAGAGTTTTACAGGTATTAGAGATCGATGGTTTGGATTTTACAGTTTTATGTTTATTAATACTTGCTCATTTTTATCAGAAATTGGCTGATGGTATGTGTTTATGATTTTTAAAATTATTTCTGCATTTCATATTCCTAGAATTGCCTTTCTTTCAAAAATAAATGTGTATAATTTCTTTAATTTTAAAAATTTGGTTACTCTATAACTTACATTTTTATTATCTCATACTGTTAGTTCAAAATATGAGATAAGAAATTTTTCCAAATAATTCTACTGACATTTTTAGTTCTATTTATAGACTATTCTTCCTATTTTGGGGCATGATTCCTACCCTTTAATGTACAATATTTTATTTCTACATTTCAATCTGTGTGTTTTTTATTTGGAAATATTAAAGTTCTTATGGAATGTTAGTTACTTTATATGAACTTTAAAATTAGTTCATTAAGTTTTATAAAGCTTCCTGTTTTAAATTTGGTGAAATTTTAGATAAATTTAGAGAAAAAAAAACTGTGCAGTTTCCATATTCATCTGAATGTGCTTGAATCCTTTATCCATCTTCCTCTAGATATGTTAAAGGAACAAGTCAGCTCAGCTTGTTCTGTGTCTCAATTTTCTTAAATTAGGGATTACATGAACACTTGCCTCATAGGATTACTAAGAGTAATATATGCATTAATTGATGTAAGGCATGGAGTTTAGTATCTACCATAGAACGCAAACTCAATAAATGTTAGCTACTCTCACTATTAAAAATTACTGTAATGCTTAGCCTTCCCATTTCGTAATATAAACTATCCACATGTTCAAATTACTTTTGTGTTCCTTAGTAAAGTTTGTAGCTTTCTGTCTAAGAATTCCTGGATAGTTCTCATGACTTTTATGCTAATTATTTTACTGTTAATATGTGAACCATTAAATATGGTTGGATTGTAGCATAGATCAAATATTTAATGGTTCACAAAACAAAATAATTAGCATAATAAACTAAATAAATTTAAAATTAAAATAAATAGCACATATTAAATCAATTTGTTATACATTCTGATACCATTTTGAGAAAAAGAACAATTATATTTTAAATTAAGTTTGAATCTAGTAGCTGTTACTTTTTAATAAGAGCAAATTTACTAGCTTTTTAAAAAATGAATCTTTTCACTTAAATGTATGTCACCTGCTGATAGGGTTTGGATAATTATCCCCTCCAAATCACATGTTGAAATGTGATCTCTAGTGTCAATGGTGAGGCCTAGCGACAGTTGTTTGGCTGATGGTGTCCAATCCCTCACGAATGACTTGGTGTCCTCCTAGAGTGAGTTCACATTCTGAGTTCACACAAGATCTGGATGTTCAAGTGTGTGGCACCTCCTCCCTCTCTCCTGCTTCTGCTGTCACTATGTGATACCCCTGCTCCCCCTTTCCCTTCCACCATGATTGTTATCTTCTTGAGGCCCCACCAAGAGCACATAAAAGCACAATACTTCCTATTTGGCCTGCAGAACCGTGAGCCAATTAAACTTATTTTCTTTATAAATTACCCAGTATCTGGTATTCTTTTTTAGAAGTGTAGAAAAAAACAAATATACCTTCAAACAATAAAAGATGTTTTATCTAATTTTGAACATTTCTATCTACCATGTTTTCATAATAAAATTTGTTGACTAATTCCTCTGCAACAATTTAAGGGAATAATGGATAATGGACTCTCTTGATTAAATTCTAATGTTTATGAGATTTAATTTGTATTTTGTTCTGTGAATGTAATAGCAAATTGTTTGAAAAATTTTAACACAATTTCAAGTATGTATTCTCTATGACAATTTGTTTTACATATTTCTACAGTGATTTATTCATACAGTTTTTATTTTTTTTGTGACGTATTTTGATAGTTTCCAAATTTTATGCTTTGAAATTAGAAGGAGCTACCATGTATTGTGAGCTCACTACACAAGAGGCAATGTTTAAGCCTGTTTTTCATACTCTAGCATGTAATCCTGAGGAATATATAAACATAATTTTCTCCATTTTGCTGATAAAGAAATCGAGCCACAGGTAAAATAACTTTCTCATGGTAACATATTAAGTGATGCAACCAAGGTTTGATCTTACCTAGTTGGATTCTAGTGCCATTATACTATGATGTATGTAAGTGTGAACACTAAATGTTCATTCATTCATTTAACAAATGGTTAATAATATATTTAGCATTAACAAGGAATTATACAACGTGTAATTGACACCAAAATGAATGTTTTCACTTTCTTTGATGAGTTTAGTGTCTAACAATTTCACTCTATGACGTCATCAAGTCAAACTGTAGGAGAGAAAAAAATGACACTGAAATTTACAGGGTAGAGGACCTAATACAGTCTCTATTTTGCTGTTTTCTACATTGCAGAAATTGGTTGCACACAACTCAGTGTTTGGCCATTATGTCTGTATATATATATGTATGTATAAAATAAAGCCTCTAGTGTAAGCCTTTAGTAATAAAAAATATTTTAAAGAAAAGAGTTTGAAACTTTTGCAACAAAGAACATATGCTTTACTTTTTCTGGTATGAGAATAAAATACAATGGCTTTATTTCTTGTGTTGGACTAAAACAATTGTGAGTTGATGCTGAAAGTGAAAACATTATCCTACATATAACAGTATAACAGTAAAAATTACTTGATTCATGATGCTAATGATGGCGTTACATTTTAATGCCCTGGAATCACATGAGAACACATCATTTTTAACAGTAAATTTTAATGCAGTGTAAATTATTACAGATACTCTTTAATATTTAGTACTGTTATATGCTCCAGTAGCTGATTTTCCTTCTTTTTAAAAAACATTTTATAATTTTGTCAAATGATTTCCAGTTCACAGAGTAGGAGATGAATACACAATACATTTTACTCAGGTTATACGGCTTTCCTTCTTAGTCTTATTTTGTTTCTTAAAATCACCATGCTGATATTTTACTTTTTAAGAGGATTTTAGAAGTAGAAAAGCTAGGAATTAGATAAGTAAACAGAGGCGCAAAAATAAAATAAAAAATACTAACCTCTGGGGCATCCAATTATTTTCACTGTGGGATAACCTTTTGGCATTCATCTGTAGAACCTTCCAAACCATGTTTTGTGCTGCACAGTTCTAAAATGAGTGCTTTTAATTTTTTCAGTTTATGAAGCAGTGAGAATAAGAACATATGGCCTCAAATAAACTTCATCCTTTCACATTCTGCAGAATAAACTGCCCCTGGAAATGTTTTCTGCTTTGTAATGACTGAAAACTTTCTTTCTCTTACCTACTCTTTAAGTGTAAATGAAGTCTTATTGGAATGCTCTTTGATGTTAATTTATTATTAGCACTATGTTTTATAAAGGACAAAAAGCTATATTATTCATGATACCATATTTAGTTTACATCAGGCAAGTTATTTTAGTAAGAGAATTTATTTTCTAAAAAAAGTCACAAATGAACAACTATTCCAGAAATGACATCTATCAGGTTATTCCTACAGCTACAGTTGCATTATAAAATATGAAATGCTCAACAGTAAGTCAAAATTCATCATAGTAAAATCTATCCAGACTTTGGAAAAACTTTGATATTAGGGAAACTGACTTATAGATATTGATAGTAGAAAATTATAGATACAATTTGACACACTAACATATTTTATTTGTATACCAATTTGATTTTCATATCATTTCAAATATTTTTAGAGAAATTGTCAGTGGACATTCTTCAATCATTGCCATTTAAAATGCTTATCATTTGGTACAGTGAAGAATTTGCCTTCTGGAAACACTCCTGCTTTAGCTACTAGTCCAACAAATGTTTCCTTTTCTTCCTGTCTCTCAAATACCTCCTCCATTTGCCTTGATTTTTTTTTTCTCATTGTATAACCAACCACTGATTACTCCTGTTCCTTGGAGCTCAGTTCTGAGCATATTTTTCTCTCTCTAGAAATTAACTCTTAGTAATCATATATAATGCCCAAGTATATTATAGCTATTGTGTTTTAATAAATCTCAAATGCTTATATTTCAGTTATATTTATTCTCTAAACCTCGTCTATGTATTTAACTGCTAATTAAACACATTCACTCAGAGGTATTCCAGGTATGATCAAACTCTGATATATTGGCCTATATATATTCATATACTTGCTTTACTCATCTTAGTCATTTTCACCTTTATGTATCCATTGCATTAGTCAGAAACCTGAAACTTTCCTATCCCTCTTTCTTCCTCACTTTGACTACTATTCAGTCTCCTAAATGTTCTATTTTTCATTTTTCTACACTTCAAAAGTTTCTTTTTAAACTGCTGCAAGTATGTGAAAGAGACTAGTTGTTCTCCAATTTCATCTTCTATTTCTGGGTATGGGGGAACCTAACTTTTCTTGGCTTTCTCAACAGACCGAAGAGTCTACTTGATAACTGCTCAGTGAAACATGGGATATAATAATTTAGTTCACTTCTGGACCTGACTACAACATCCACTAGATAAAAAGGACTCTTTCTGTATTTGCTAGATGGTCAAAAGAGATTTAAAGGGATCGTGGTTGGAAAGAATCTAGTGGAGAATTTTCTGAGACTATAGAGGTCTGTAGCAGATAATTTTATGCAGTGAAGGAAATATTCTATATTTCTGCTGTTCAATACGCTAGTCACTAGCAACATAGGATTGTTAGTAATTTTATTTTCAAAATTGAAATTAATATACATGTAAATTAAACTACACCTGTCTAGTGGCTACCAAAATGAGCAACACAGTTTTAGAGAATAAAATGTTATTAAATGAAAAAAACTCTGAATCTCTGAGTCATTACTTAAAGGAGACCTCCACATGGAAGGTAATCTATACATATTAAAATGTGACATTAGCAAGAAATAGATTGATTACTTCAAGCCAGTGAAATTATTGGACTATTCGTTATTGAAGCTAATACCGATTACACTAGCTACCATGAGAAATTTTCTTTTAAAATGAGGTACAATCATGATCAAAATATAAGTATGTGGCACAGCCTTCATAGTTGGATTGGGAATAGGAGAGGCAATAAAATCAATATATTGAACTAGATATCTGTATTTGGCAGTAGCAAGAGAGTAAAGCTCTCATCTTTAATATTTTAAGGCATAAAACACTAATCTAATCTTTGAGCAGCTAGCTATTGAGAAGGTAGTTAGAAATAATCAGAACATTGATATGAATGTTGGCTGTTATCAGCTCTCTTTAACACACTTTCCCAGAAGCAGATTAGAATTGGACAATTTATAAGCAAGAATGAAAGAAAATTCAGAGAAAGCAAAAGTTAAAACATGAGCGCTTAAAAGAATATTGCTTTTTGATATGGTTTACCTGTGTCCGCACCCAAATCTCATCTTTAATTCCCAAGTGTTGGGGAGAAACACAGTTGGAGGTAATTCAATCACAGGGGCAGGTCTTTCCTGTGCTGTTCTTGTGATAGTGCATAAATCTCATGAGATCTGGAGGTTTTATAAGGGAGTGTTTCCCCACACAAGCTGTCTCTTTTGTTGTCTCCTGCCATCCATATAAGATGTGACTTGCTTCTCCTTGCCTTCTGCCATGATTATGAGGCTCAACAGCCATATGGAGCTATGAGTACAATTAAACCTCTTTCTTTTGTAAATTGCCCAATCTCTGGTATGTCTTAGCAGCATGAAAAAGGACTAATACAGTATATTCGTACAAGTAGAGTGGGGCTTTGCGGAAAAGATACCCAAAAATACAGAAACAACTTTGGAAATGTGGACCAGGCAGAGGTTGGAACAGTGTGGAGGGCTCAGAAGACAGGAAAATGTGGGAAAATTTGGAACCTCCTAGAGACTCGTTGAATGGCTTTAACCAAAATGCTGATAGTGATATTAAAAATAAGGTCCAGGGTCAGATTGTCTCAGATGGAGATAAGGAACTTCTTGAGAACTGAAGCAAAGGTGACTGATGTTTTAGTGAAGAGACTGGTGGTATTTTGCTTCTGCCCTAGAGATCTGTGGAACTTTGAACTGAGAGAGATGATTTAGGGAATCTGGTGGAAGAATGTGTAAGTAGCAAAACATTCAAGAGGTAACTTGCGTGCTTTAAAGGCATTCAATTTTATAAAGGAAACAGAAGATAAAAGTTTAGAAAATTTGTAGCCTGACAATGTGATTTTTTAAAAAAATTCCACTCTCTGAGGAGAAATTAAAGCTGGCTACAGACATTAGCATAAGTAGGGAGGAGCCAAATATTCATAACTGAGACAATGGGTAAAATGTCTCCAGGATATGTCAGAGGTCTTCATGGCAGCCCCTCCAATCACAGGCCTGGAGGCCTAGGAAGAATAAATGGTTTCGAGGCCTAGGCCTAGGATCCCCATGCTGTGGACAGTCTAGGAACTTGGTGCCCTGCATCCCAGACACTCCAGCTGCAGAAAGATTTATAGTTCTTCAGGTATATATACAGTAATGGGATTGCTGGGTTAAATGAAATTTCTATTTCTAGATCCTTGAGAAATCACCATTTATTAAACATAGAATCCTTTCCCCATTGCTTATTTTTGTCAGGTCGGTCAAAGATCAGATGTTTGTAGATGTGTGGTGTTGCTTCTGAGGCCTCTATTCTGTTCCATTGGTTGACATCTCTGTTTTGGTATCAGTGCCATGCTGTTTTGATTACTGTAGCCTTGTAGTATAGTTTGAAGTCCAGCAGTGTGATGCCCCTGGCTTTGTTCTTTTTGCTTAGGATTGTCTTGGTTATGCAAGCTGTCTTGTGATTCCATATGCAGTTTAAAGTGTTTTTCTCCAGTCCTGTAAAGAAGGTCATCAGTAACTTGATGAGGATAGTGTTGAATCTGTAAGTTACTTTGGGCACTATGGCATTTTCATGATAGTTATTCTTCCTAACCATGAGCATGGAAGGTTTTTCCATCTGTTTGTGCCCTCTCTTATTTCATTGAGCAGTGGTTTGTAATTCTCCTTGAAGAGGTCATTTACATACTTTGTTAGTTGTATTCCTAGGTATTTCATTCTCTTTGTAGCAATTGTGAATGAGAGTTTGCTCTCAATTTGGCTCTCTGTTTGTCTGTTATTGGTATATAGGAATACTTGTGATTTCTGCACGTTGATTTTGTATCTTGAGACTTTGTTGAAGTTACTTATCAGTTTGAGAAGATTTTGGGCTGAGACGATGGGGTCTTCTAAATATACAATGATGTCATCTGCAAATAGAGACAGTTTGATGTCCTCCTTTCCTAACTGAATACTTATTTCTTTTTCTTGCCTGATTGCTCTGGCTAGAACTTCCAATACTATATTGAATAGGAGTGGTGAGAGAGGGCAATCTTGTCTAGTGCCTGATTTCAAAGAGAATTCTTTCAGCTTTTGCCCGTTCAGTATGATATTGGCTGTAGATTTGTCATTAATAGCTTTTATCATTTTATGATATGTTCCATTGATACCTAGTTTATTGAGAGTGTTTAGCATAAAGGGCTGTTGAATTATGTTGAACGCTTTCTCTGAATCCATTGAGATGATCATGCAGTTTTTGTCTTTGTTTCCATTTATGTGATGGACTACATTGCTAAGACTTAGTTGGAAAACCAAGGAGTATAAAGTACTTACTTCATTAATAACTTTTATATTAACTACATGTTGAAATACTAACATTTTACATTCATTTAAACAAAATCTAGTGTTATAATTAGCTTACCTATTTTCTTTTACTTTTTTTATTTTAATGTGGCTCGTAGGAAACTTAAAATAATAAAGGCTTCTGTTACATTTCTATTGAACAATGATACCCTAGACCCTGGCTGTCAAGATTTACTCAGGTGGCTGGCAAAATATTATGGAATGTTATAGATTAGTCTCAAACCTGTTGGAAGGCTGAGAAAGGTTTTTTTGGGGCAGGCTGGAGGCAGCCAGTCCATCACTAGGGAAGAGATAGGGACAACAAAAAGGCTTTTCTAGTTTAAATCTGTTTATCCCACGTTCCTTTTCCTCTATTCTGTTTACTCGTCTAAACATTGTGCTGAATGGCACTGTCAAGGAAAAATCAAAAGGGAACTACCGGTTAATAGTCTTTATTCTGGGCCCAGAAGCTAAAGCTTTTATCATTCATAGAACCACTCTTTTAACCATGTTAATTATCCAGAAGTGTGTTGACTTAGAACCTCTGTTATGAAATCTTTTACTGAATACATGGGTGGATGTACAGGGGTTTTTGGTTGATTGGCTGCAGTTGCCCTCTGAGAGCAGCCAACGACCATCTTTAGCCTACTTGAATCACTGAACCAGTTGTGAGAGTGCACTTATTCATCCATCATTGAGTCAGAGTCTGCAGTCCAGACCTCCACAGGTGGTGACTGACGTCTCAATTGGCCTTAGGAGACACAATAGTTTAAACTTATTTTGGCTTTTACACTATTTTATTTCTTGGAGTTGGAGAGGAAAATGTATTGAGTAATTCCATGATAAGTCATGTCTAACCCTTTTAATGCTTCTTGTTGGTAGGATTAGCACAAAAATGATTTAAGGACATTATTGCTTCATTATTTCAGGCTCTCTATCCTCAGGACAGTACATGTTCTTTTCACACCTTATTTCCTTATTTTCATTTGGGTTTACAAAAACTAAAATAAAATATTACAAAAGATATTAGGATATTTGAGGGCAAATATTAATTGAAAGGATAGGATTTAGTGGCAAAATACAATTAAGAATCAAGTCATTTTGAATACTTTCTATTGACAGTTATACAGTTCAATGAATTTGTAGATGGTAACCAGAAAAAATACCCAATATGAGTCACTATGAGAACTATATCTAATATTTTCTTCATTTTTCAAATCAGTAAGATCACTTTATAAAATAAAAGCAATAGGTAAACTTTTGAATCTGAAAAGAATAGATACAAATGCAGTGAAAACTGACAAAATGTATTATTTTTCTCCAGAATTTTTTGTTTTAAATAAACATTTTTCGATTGATAAACTCATTGTGCATTTTTTTTTTTTTTGAGATGGAGTTTCACTCTTGTTACCCAGGCTGGAGTGCAATGGCGCGATCTCGGCTCACCGCAACCTCCGCCTCCTGGGTTCAAGCAATTCTCCTGCCTCAGCCTCCCGAGTAGCTGGGACTACAGGCATGTGCCACCATGCCCAGTTAATTTTTGTATTTTTAGTAGAGACGGGGTTTCACCATATTGACCAGGATGGTCTCGATCTCTTGACCTCGTGATCCACCTGCCTCGGCCTCCCAAAGTGCTGGGATTACAGGCGTGAGCCACCGCGCCCGGCCTCATTGTGCATTTTTAAGAAACAAAGAGTAATTTTTTACATTTTCTTGAAGTCAGTCTGCCAAGAATTGGAAGCAATGAACACTATTTAAATAGCAATAAAATAATTACTCTTTATGACACTTCAGGAAATACAGTAAATATGAAAGTATACATTTATCATTGCCTATACTTTAATTTTAAAATTATGATGGGTGATTTTATTACAGTGACTTTTTATTTATACTGATTTGGTTCCAACACTATGCCAATATTGATGGTACAAATTCTCCTTCCTCAGTGAGCATGCCTATGGTTAACAAATTAACATTTGTTAAATCAAAAAAAAAATTCACAAGTGATAAAACCTCAGTATGAAGAGTATTACTGAAGTGAAGTTAAAAATTCAGAACATATTGATCAATGTCCTGTTGTGTGAAATGCTGTATAGGCCTCAATAACAGAATTTTAATCCATATGCTGCACAGTATCTGTTCTAAATCCAGCTCTTAAGTAATTGATGAGCATATGCTTTTTACAAATTAGATTTAAGGCATGTAAGTAAAAAACAATTCACTAAATGCTAATTTTTTGTATTATGATTTTTAAAAAAATCATATGATTATCTTTAATGTAGCATTTACTCAAGATTTTTTTTGTTTTTAATATGTTATAATAATTATGTTGAAGAGTCATTTTGGAACACACTTTAACTAAATCTTACATTTGTTCACATTTCTAACATGTCAAGATCAAAAAAGAAGGCTTCTTTTAAATTTTAAGATATCTTTAATATTTTATTCCAGAAAAATAACATAACTTAGTGGACTATATTTGAGATAATTGTTTCTGAATTATTATAAACAACATGCTAAAAAATAAAGTTTCTCAAATCCTCATAGGCACATGCAGAGTATGTCCTATTGTTTCCCTGGAGATAGTAAATCCAAATACTTTTACAGAAAAATGTATTCCCAAATTTTTTACGTGGATGCCATCTTCCTCTAAGAACAATAAAAATAATAGTAGCTAATGTGTAGAGTGTTTCTTATGGGGAGCAAAAATACAGCAAGAACTTCACATGTGCCACATTTTGTCTTCTCACAGCAAAACTGAGATAGACATTACAAGTCAATTTTACAAATGGGAAACAGACATACATGCAGTAGAAATAACTTATCAGGGATCAGTGAGTATATTAATCCCAAATTTCTTTCAGACCATTAAAACTTTGTTGTTAGTCACTGCAATTATAGTAGGCATATCCAGTTGTCATTTACCAGCATATCAGAAGATCTAGTTTTATTTTAGAACTATAGGAAATATGTTATTTGCTAGGTAACATTAGAAAGATTATATATTTGGGAAAATTATTTTGTCCTTCTACTCAAGGTAATTTTTATCTACCCTGGAGTAAAAGCACCGCAATATGCTTACAATTTTGAATTAATGCAATATATACTAAATATATTTAATTTTCTCCTCTCTCCCTCCCTTATCCCTTAACTTATTTGATTGCTTCTTTCCTTAAATTCATTTGGTAAAACAAAATTGAGTAAAGTTAAAATGATAGCATACATGTATACATAAACACATATGCAACAAATGTTTGGCAAGTAGAAAGAATATTATGGAGTAAACACTAATATTAAAAAGTTGAACAAGAAAATATCTGAGTCAGAGTCAAATACATATCTGGGCAGCCAGAATGAGTCAAGCCTAAAAGTTTTCCTTTAAGATATGAATGTATTTTGGAAGGAATAAAGACAAAGCCTTTATATAAAATTAAAAAACCCATGAGTAAAAAGCTGAGTTTAAAATGTACAGATAGAGACTTTCTTTATAAATATGGTAAATCATTGAGCTCAGAAAGGACAATAAAAGATCGTTGTGTCAGACAGTGTGGAGTGTTGATGTAAAATCAAATCCAGTGGGTAAGAATAATCTGAGGTTTGATTTGTAAACTTAGGAACCAGTTTGAGAAAAAGGTTTTGGCAACAGCTTGTAGAGCGGATTGGAGTCAGAAGGGTTTAATTTTTCTTAAAGTTTCGAACTCCTCTTCACCATTATAATAATGTATGTTATCTTCTTGCCTTGGTCTATTTGAAGAAAATGTCTTAAATTTCTTGCATTTTCTGAATAACCAGGGAGCATAAACTGAAGCTCTAAGTACTGCAAATGCGAATTAATGTCACCTTAGAACACTTGTTTTCTATGATAACTATTGAAACAGCATACACAGAATAATAGGAACAGTTGGTTTCAGCATGCTAAGTAAATACATTGTATTTGGTTACAGCTAAGACAGACATTGAAATATTTACTGTTTGCTCCAATAAAAAATAGAAATGTTGGTATAGATTTGGCCTAATGGATCTTAAATGAACTCTAAAACATAAATAAATTTCAAAACGGTAACCAAAAAATTAATAATGAATTTGGTAAGTATATGACTTAAGTGTTTGTCATTGGAATCTAACTAAGCAATTATGTCTTCTCATAAGAACATACATGGTACTTATTTTTATTTTCATGTATTTATTTATTTGGAATAACTATTTTATTTTAATTAACAAACAACAATTATATGTATTATATATTAATGGGGTATAATATGCTTTGATATTTGTTTACATTGAGGAATGATTACATCAAAATAAATGAGAAATGTATTGCTTTATATACTTATCATTTTTTTCAGGTGCATCTGAGCTGTTGCAAATAACAAAATTCTCTTCTTTTTCAGCCTGAATGGTATTCTATTGCTAATATATACTACATTTCTTAAATCCATGTATCCAATAATGGACACCTGAGTTGCCTCCATATTTTACCTACTGTGTGTAATGCTCCAGTGAACAAGGGAGTACAGATATCTCTGGCATACTGATTTCAATTGTGTTGGATATATATCTATTAGTGGGACTGTTGGATCATGTAATGATACTGTGTTTGTTTTCTGAGGAAAGATCATACTCTTTTTCATAATGGCTGTATCAAATTATATTGAAACACAAACTGCTTTTTCTCCATATCTTTGCTAGCAATTGCTATATCTCATCTTTCTGGAAATAGTCATTCTAAGGGGTATGAAGTGATATGTCACTGTGGTTTTAATGTACATTTCTCTTATGATTAGTGATTGATATGGTTTGGCTATGTTCCCACCCAAATCTCATCTTGAATTGTAGTTCCCATAATCCACACCTGTCATGGAAGGGACCTGGTGGGAGGTAATTGAATCATGGGGGTGGATTTTTCCCATGCTGTTCTTGTGACAATGAATAAGTCTCATGAGATCTGATGGTTTTATAAAGGGCAGTTCCCTTGTACAGATTCTCTTGCCTGCCATCATGTAAGACATACCTTTGCTCTTCCTTCACCTTCTGCCATGATCATGAGGCCTCCCCAGCTATGTCCAGCTGTGAGTCTGTTAAATCTCATTTTCTTTATAAATTACCCATTCTTGGGTATCTCTTTATTAGCAGTGTGAGAATAGATGAATACAGTGATTATGAGCATTTATTCATATAGTGTATCTATTGTCCATTTGTTTTTCTTTTGAGAATGTCTACTTAGGTCCTTTGCCTATTTCTTACTCAGTTTCATATTTTCTTGATATTGAGTTTCTTATGTATTTTGGATATTAGCTGCTTTATCAGATGTATAAATTACAAATATTTTCTCCCAATCAGTGGGTTGTCTTTTCATTCTTATTTCTTTTGGTGTGCAGAAGTTTATCAGTTTGATGCAATCCCATGTGTAATTAAATTAGACTTTTATTTCACATCATATACAAAAAACAACCGAAAATATATATTTTTTAATAGCAATACAATTTAAGACATGAAATTGAGAAAAATACAGAAGTCATTTCAAATCTTTTAATAACTTAATATTAATGATTTTATGGCAATATAGTATTTATTTCATGACTATAAAAATATGTACTTTTTATAAATATATATTACTTCATATAATGCACTTTATATTACTTGTTATATGCTTAATAAAAATATGACTGGAATTATTTTCTTTATCTTTTAGCCTTTGATGGAAAATATTTCTCATAATTAACTCAGAAAAATTAAGATTAAAGATACCCTTTCAAATTTTAGATCTACTTCCAGATATTTCCAATCTCTCGTAAGTAGAAATAATCCAGGTTAAAGACAAGCATCATCTCTCCTAACTCAAAAGTATAATTCAGGTTATGAAGGAGACCCATTATGAATGAAATAAAAAAAGATGTTTCCTTTAAAAACAAAACCAAATCACATTCTATTTGCTTATTTCAAATTTACTTTTACTGATTTTTGGTATTTTCTTCATTTCCAGAACTAAATTTTATAGTTAAAATAATCTATAGAGTTTGGTTTACAGTATTGACAGACTTCATTCTCTGCTCAAAAGCGTAGTTTGATAAAGTTGTATCTTGTTTCTGTTTATTATCATTACTTACTGTGAAATGATTTAAACCATATGCAGCTGAAGGATTCCCCATTTAGTCGGTGACTTTAGTTTTAATGTATTAATCAGTTTTTAAGACAGGAAAATAAGAATGAAATACATAAGTAAAATATTACAAGCTAAATATTAAATCTGAAATGGCAGTAACAGCTTAAACATATGACTGTCTCAATAGACAAAGAAAAAGCAGTTGTCAAAATCTAGGACACGTTTACTTTTAATATCCAGCAATGTAGCAATATAAATTGATTTCCTTAACTTGATAAAGGGCAACAACTTTATACCTAGAGCCAACATCATGTTCAATGTTGAAAGACTAAATGGCTTTTGGTATCTACATCTACAACATTGTATTGTGTATACATATGTATATATACATATGTAATGTATATAGCATCTACATTATTTTTATCACACAAATAATATGAAATCCACTGTGTATTTTACAGTTATAAAGTATCTTATATTGGACTTACTACAGTGTATGTGACCAAAAGTGGTAACAGTAGTGGCTACGGTGTGGCTATTATAGACAATATAAGCCTACTGCTTGGTAATATAATTTCATATATGTCATGTTTAGTGATGTAGAATATTTTAAAATATATATATGTAAGAAAATAAATCAAATTATCATTTTATGTCCACTGTCTAAATTTATTTCAATAAGAATCTGTCTAATAAAGGCATGATGCAATTTGACCTATGTGATTTTAAAATATGATTTTCATTTTACAGATAGTGCACCATCTCCCTGTACCAGGCTTGCAGTGGGAAAGATGAGGCACTGGAAAGTCATCAGAGAAGGAATAGCAGCTGTCTTTACATCTCTCTTTCTCTCAGGGTTTACAAATCCCCTGACCCCACTTGCTTTGCACCACACTGCATAGATTGCATTTAGTTGTTTCACTTGTAAATTCTCACGATGTCTGACCTCAAATATATCTTTAGATGCAGTCTAAAATATTTCTCAAATACAGCCACTGTTAAATGTTAAACATAACATTCTGTTGCATGACTTTCTTTGAAAATCAGATTCATTTTTCACTTCCATAAACACAATAAATATTTCTAGTATTCATTTCATACATTAGCTATTGGCTAAAGTAGAATAAATAATGTTTACTCTGACAAAGGAATTCATAATGAATATTTATGAAGTCAGATGTGATTTGGCAAAAAAATATTATCTATTTAACATGGCAGTAAAATAAAATTACCAAGGGCAATAAATTAATTTTTGATTTCCTCCTACAGAAAAATTATATGGTCTGTGTATCATACCTGTCACACTGAACTTATGCCGCATAGACTATGTAGAAACATGTCATAAAGAGCCAAAAGTAAAATGTAACACAATATTCAAGTTTCCACAATGTTAATAAATGTTCATTTTTATGGAGAACAACTGAAAATTTCAAATTTAAGCAAAGTAAAGTAAAAATAGATGTCTTCATTTAACAATTGTTTTGTTTGAATAGTTTTGAAAATATGTAAAAATAGCTTTAGTGAGGACCTTTAATTAATACAGCCCTTTGGTGTATTTTTGTTTTGGATTTCACATTATCAAATGGAGGTTTGAAAGTATTCTGAAGCATATGTAGTATTATTATCTATTTTAGAATATAAAATATTACAATTTGTTTTAAATCTCTACTCTGTCTTAGGCTAAGCATAAATGTGTCATTTTCAAATTATTGTAATTGTTTTATTTTCATCTTCCCTTTACATCTCCATACTAGACATTTCATTTTTCTACCTTAATTTTCTAGACTATTTCTTTGTCCTTGGCATAAATAAAATTCCTTTTGACTTCTTTGTGAAACTTTTACTCAGAACATACTCTAAATCAATTTGGCTTTTATAATGATTTTCTTCTATTTAGCTTCTGTTATAGTTAAGATTCATAGTTCTCCATAGGTAAAACTATTCTAATTCTAATCGCTTTTGTGTTTTTTCCCCTAATTAATAAAAGTAACTTAAAAAGTTTATTACCCACACTAATAAATATGTTTCCATTATTTCTATAGAACACTTTGACATATTTTATGACAATTTTATTTAGACATTTTCTATTCCTTGCATTCATTATTCAATTATTATTTCAATTTTCTCTTTTGTTCAAGTGAATGTTTTTCCTACCCAGTGCCATTTATTTGTGCATCCTCTACCAGAATCTAAGCAGTTTTCATCTAAGTGTCTTCAAATTCAGCATTTTTTTTTTTTTACTGGAATGCTTGATCTCTCTCTAAATACATATAGACAGACATATACAATTTATAAATTATAGAAATTTTCGGTAATAGGGAATTTGTTGCCATTTATTCTACTCACTGATTAAATGCTGGTTATATACAATGTTTAGATCCAATTAAAAACTAAATTTCATGACCTTAGCATGTACTTAGTTTTGTGAATTTATAAACGTATTCTACTCACTGAAATTGTTCTATGACAAGCTGACATGAGTACACAAAAAGTTATGTCTAAAAATGCCTTGCCACCAGAGTTTTTACACCTATTTTTTTCATTTATTTGATATTTGTATTTTGTTTTAATTTTTTTTCTTTGAGGTTTCTATTTGAATCTTTTATCACAAATTTTGAAGCACACTGCCACCTCAAGATATCAAGTTGGTGCAAAAGCAATTGTGGTTTTTGCCATTACTTTTAGTTGAAATTACTATTGCATCAACCTAATACAGTGTGGCTCTGTCAGGAAAAATCTGCCCCTTATTGGTATTTTCAATCTTTTACTTGATTTAGAAACTCTGTGATTTGGGCATATACTCTGATTGAATTTAGGCAAGAATTACACTATTTGGTTGTCTGTTTCTTATAGAGCCAAATCTTTAAATCCATATGGTGACTATGGGGTGGAAGGACACAGATATTGCAACATCATGCTTTCTCCCAATGTAGCAGGTCTCCTCTGTTTGCTACCAATTTTTTTTCTCCTCTTAATCTAGCTAGTTAATCATGTGTTTGGTGGACATTTCTCAATATTCAGACAAAAGAAGTTTTGTCTCTACTTTGGCACTATAGGTATTTATACTAATGTATTATTTATTATGGAAACAAAATCAATACAAATTTGCAACTTAAAATACTTATTGTTTACCTTACAGAGTGAAGACAGAACCTGGTGGGCTTGCTTTATATGCCCAAAGGCTAAAATCAAAGTTAGCTGGCCTGGGCTCTTTTTTGGAGACTATCAGGAAGAATTCACTCACAAGATTTTTTAAATTGTTGACAAAATTAAGTTTTGTGTATTTGTAAGTCTTACATTCCTGTATACTTACTGTTGGCTGATAATCTGTCTGTTTCTTAAGGTCACCTGCATTTCTTCTCAAGGGGCTCCTCCATCTTCAAACCACCAACAGAGCAGTCTTTCTTATATTTTGAATCCTTCTGTTTGCCCCTCTGCTTCTTCTATTCTACCTCTAGCTGGGGCAAGTTCTCTGCTTTCAAGGGTACAGGTGATTAGATGAGACCCACCTGGGTCTCATAGGATACTCTCCCTATTTTAAGGTATGTATCCTTAATTACATCTGAAAAGTCACTTGTGCCATGTAAGAAATCATATTCATTGGATACACAAATGTGATAGGAGGTGAAAAATTAAAATCATAAATCATCAGGCGTTGAGGTAAGACAATTATAGATTACAAGCCTAGCTCATTTCTGTATACTGTATAACATTAACTGTATTTTCTGGGCATGGTGGTATGTACCTATAGTCCCAGTTTCTTGGGAGGCTAAGGCAGAAGTATCCCTGGAACCTAGGAATTAGAGGCTACAGTGAGATATGATTGCACCACTGCACTCCAGTCTGGATGACAGTACTGGACTTGGTCTCCAAACTAAAAAGTGAAGTTTTAACTGTATTATAAAATATCTAATAAACATTTTCTCCTTAGGACATTCTTTACGTAAAATTGTGGTTTTGAACTTAATCCAATTCCAGTGTTTTTAGTTTTTTTTCTTAATCTACCTATAGATAAAGCATTGTGCAGAAATATCTGTAAATTTTCTACATAATGGTGATATGGTTTGGCTGTGTCCCCACCCAAATCTCATCTTAATTGTAGTTCCCATAATCTTCACATGTCATAGGAGGAACATGGTGGGAGATAATTGAATCTTGGGGGTATTTACCCTCATGCTATTTTTCTGAAAGTGAGTGAGTTCTCATGATTCCTGACTGATGGTTTTATAACAGGCTTTCCCTGCATTGCTCCACACTTCTCCCTCCTGCTGCCTTGAGTAAAAGGATGTATTTGCTTCCCCATATGCTGTGATGTAAATTTCCTGAGGCCTCCCCAGCCATGTTGAACTGTGAATCAATTAAAAATCTTCCTTTATAAATTACCCAATATCAGGTATTTCTTCATAGCAGTGAGAGAACGGACTAACACATGTGGCTGTCAAAGCTGATTATTGTATCTTTTTTTCCTTTTAATGATGTGGCCTGTGGTCCCTTTAACTGATTTTTTTTCTTAATTTTAATATTGGCATCAATTTGTGAGTAGCTTTAACTATAGAGATACAGTTTTGTTTTTCAAAAAATTATAAGACTGAGCAAGACTACAAGGTGTTTTGAACAATAGAAGCTAGTAATTCAAAATGATATCTACAAGTGAACAAAGAACAGCTTTCTTTCATAAACCTGACAATCATATGAATAAAAGAACAATTTGCTTATTAGCTGCTTTTCAAAGTCACTTGAAGACAGAAAAAGAAAAACTTTTCCATTGAAGTTTAAGCTAAAATATTTAATTTTAAAATCTGAAATTAGTATTTCTAAAGTAACAGTATATTTATTAAATTAAAATGAAATGAAAACAATTTGATCTACTTAAACATTCATGAAACAGGAGATTGTATAAACCTTTGAAAGAAAAATTTTAAAAGAAACATTATGTAAAAAATATTAAAATGTTTTATAGTACCAATGAGAGATATTTGGGTAATGGTTATATTAAAAGGGCATTTAGAAATCATGAAAAAACTTCAATTTTACTCAATTGACATAAAAATACAGGTCAAAGAATAGGAATTAGAACTAGATAAAAACCATGATAGAAAATGTTCAAAAATATTGCTAATCACAAATATGAAAATTAAAGAAACACTAGTATAACACTTTATACCCATCATATTGCCAAACATGGGACAGATGATATTTATTCCTTCCAGTGATCTGAATAAAAATTTCTTCTAACATATTTTGTTAAGAAGCACAGTTTACAATAGCAAAGACCTGGAACCAACCCAAATGTCCATCGATGATAGACTGGACAGCGAAAATGTGGCACATATACACCATGGAATATTATGCAGCCATCAAAAACGATGAGTTTGCATCCTTTGTAGGGACATGGATGAACCTGGAAGCCATCATTCTCAGCAAACTGACACAGGAACAGAAAACCAAA